>CM076581.1:815247098-815444722 GCA_034641835.2 Pinus albicaulis | reverse complement strand
CACTTTAGCAAATTCTGATTCAGACATGCTTCCCAATAAGACATTCACTGCTTTGGCATTGATTTCCTTTTCTGCTTTTGACTCCATGCGCTCCATCGGTAGGAATACTTGGGAGGTGATAACCTTCTTCCAACGATTGCCCATACATACGCACCAAGACTTTGCCGGATATGCACTTTAAATACCTTTAGAATATTCTATTGCTTCATTGAAGAAGAAGGTATGACATAGACATATTTTCCTTCTTAAGCCTTGTTACAATACGACGGATCTCCTTCATGTGATCATGACTTAACACAAGGACACAACTCGATGCAATTGTTGGGAAAAATCTTTGAGAGGGGTGAATCGATTATTCTTTGCATAATCAAATCCTTTTACTTTTCATTCCTTAAAAACCCATACACTACTTTACTTCAGTAAACCAGCGTCTATACGCGGATCCCCCTTATGAAACTAGCGTATACACAGAGATCTAGATATGTCATTAAATCTTCACTTAAATCATTCCATCATGTGTTACTGATATTAATAGCACAGTAAACGGTGCGATGAAGCAGATAATATCACCTGAAGCATCACACATGAACACCGGGATTTTAGGTGGAAACCCAAATCGGAGAAAACCACCGCTAGATTGCTCGACCTTGATACTTTATTATAGAGAAAACATCTTACAACATATGCTTTGGCGCAGAACTTGGCCGACACGCAGGCACCCCCTGCGCTCGTTTACCGGCCTCTCACGGAAGGGAGCTACGACCCACGGCTCTCGTTTAAGGCCCTCTCACGGAGAACTACTGCACGGTCTCGTTTACCGACCTCACGGAAGGGAGCTACCCCCAGTCTGGATTTACCGACCTCCTGGAGAGGGAGCCAACCTTCCCAGCGCAGAAACACAATAACAAGAAATTGTATAGGATACGTTTCATCAATTTTCACACTGGATCCAACCACTTCAATAGAACACAACTTGTCGGCCAAAATTCATCATATTTCCATACCGAACCCTTTCCATACTTTTAAGCTCAACCATACATCATCAACAGATACATATCAACACAGATCAGATAGCATAAACACAGCAGAACAGCTCAGATATTTCATACCCCTTGCTTCAGCAAACCCTAGTTTTCATACGCTCTTTTACTTCACTGATTTCGCGTATATACGCGCTTCCGTCCACACAAACACGAGGCGTTCATCACTTATTTCAGACAGAGCCTTTCCACTATTTTATGAACCTTTTGTGCTTAACGGATATCAGCACGGATGGGATCGCGAAACACGGCGAGCAGATCGGTCATTTCCTTACCCCTTGCTTCAGCAAACCCTAGTTTGCATACGCTCTTTTACTTCACTGATTTCGCGTATATACGCGCTTCCGTCCACACAAACCGGCGTATACCTTAGTGTATATTTTATTGCGCATACGCGCTTTCTCTTCGCTGAAGCTGCGTATATACGCGCTTCCTCCGCGTCGAAGTAGCGTATAGATCTTCAATTATTCCAGGGCAGCATACTTCTTCAGATCAGATATTCAGTTCAGATTTACCCTTTCACTTCAGACAGATGTTCGCCTAGATGTTCGCCTCATCACAGATCTAGGCCTTCCATAAGCAGATCTAGTAAATACAAGAGCAATTCAGATCTAGATCTCCTTCTTCATCATTGGTGCATCATACATTCAGATTTATCATTCAAGTGTAACCCTTTCCATTCAGATATACTTCAGAGAGAAGTATTCATTCAAGCCCAGACATCTTGCACCCACACTCATGATTTGCACAATGAATTTCTTCTCCTTTTGCTGATTATCTTTCAATACCGCAGGCCCCTTTTTCAATACCATGGACCAAAAGCAATACCACCAAGCCCAAAACTACCAGACTGAGGTCAATTAAATGAATCATTTCAATTCTGGGTCAATGCCATAATTGGTGTTACCTTAGTTTACGCTTTTTAGGCGCTTTGGCCATCGCGACTTGTAACGTTCCTTTAAATGCATCTTAGCGACTTCCCCTAAACCAATCGCGTATACCAAGAACATGCCTCTTTTTCATAACATATCAGAAACGATACAAATCTTCTTCATTGCCTTCTGCTAAATCACGTAGTCATCAGTTATTCATCAAGGACATATTCTATCAAACACAACTTCATCAAGTAAGTTGTCATCATCTTCATCAAGTGGGTTTCCTTTCAAGTACAACACTCAACATCATATCATGAACAATCATCATATCACTTCAGATTTACATCATTTAACAAGTCCATCAAGTCAAGCATAACTTCATCAGGTGGAGTGCCATCAAGGACAATACATGTCAACAGTCGCATGTCTTCATCTTCATTCAGTGGGTTGCCATCAAGGACAACACTCATCTTCAGCACATCAATCTATGATACATGCGTCTTTTTGCTTTACCTTTGGCATGTTAAATGACTAGAGAGGTGGCAACCTACATCATGTTGGGAAAAATGCGGGGGGGGTGAATCAGTATTTACTGCATAATCAAATCCTTTTACTTTTCATTCCTTAAAAAACCCATACGCTACTTTACTTCAGTAAACCAGCGTATATACGCGGATCCCCTTTATGAGACTAGCGTATACACAGAGATTTAGATATGTCATTAAATCTTCACTTAAATCATTCCATCATGTATTCTTCAGATATTCAATAAGCAGTAAACAGGTGCAGTAAGAACAGAATAAACCATCACACAAAGCATCACACATGAACACCGGGATTTTTAGGTGGAAACCCAAATCGGGAGAAAACCACCGCTGCAGTTGCTCAGCCTTCAATATTTTATTATAGAGAAAACATCTTACAACATATGTGCTGGCGCAGACTTGACCAGCACGCAGGCACCCACCTGTGCTCGTTTACCAGCCTCTCCTGGAAGGGAGCTACGACCCCTTGACTCGTTTACCAGCCTCTCCTGGAAGGGAGCTACTACCCCCTGATCTCGTTTACCAGCCTCACCTGGAAGGGAGCTACAACCCCCTGACTAAAGGCTACCACCTTCAGCACCACCTTGGACCACGTTTCATCAATTTTCACACTGGATCCAACCACTTCAATAGAACACAACTTGGAGACCGCAATTCATCATATTTCCAGACGGAACCCTTTCCATATTTTAAGCACGAACATACATCATCAACAGATACATATCAACACAGATCAGATAGCAGAAGCACAGCAGAACAGATCAGATATTTCATACCCCTTGCTTCAGCAAGCCTGGTTGCATACGCTAATTTACTTCTTGAATTCGCGTGAGATCGCTTCAGAGATGACATACCGGCGTTCATCATATTTCCAGACGGAACCCTTTCCATATTTTTAAGCACGAACATACCTCATCAACAGATACATATCAACACAGATCAGATAGCAGAAACACAGCAGAACAGATCAGATATTTCATACCCCTTGCTTCAGCAAGCCCTAGTTTGCATACGCGCTTTCCCTTCACTTATGTCGCGTATATACGCTCTTCCGTCCACACAAACCAGCGTTTGCATACGTGCTTTCCCTTCACTGATGTCGCGTGTATACGCGCTTCCGTCCATACAAACCAGCGTATAACTCAGTGTATATTTTATTGCGCATACGCGCTTTCTCTTCGCTGAAGCTGCGTATATACGCGCTTCCTCCGCGTCGAAGTAGCGTATAGATCTTCAATTATTCCAGAGCAGCATACTTCTTCAGATCAGATATTCAGTTCAGATTTACCCTTTCACTTCAGACAGATGTTTGCCTAGATGTTCGCCTCATCACAGATCTAGGCCTTCCATAAGCAGATCTAGTAAATACAAGTGCATTTCAGATCTAGATCCCCTTCTTCATCATTGGTGCATCATACACTCATATTTATCTTCAAGTGTAACCCTTTCCAATCAGATCTACTTCAGAGAGAAGTATTCATTCAAGCTCAGACATCTTGCACCCACTCTCTCTTTTTGCACAATGAATTTCTTCTCCTTTTATATGATTACCCTTTGTCAATACCATGAGCCCCTTTTTCAATACCATGGACCAAAACAATACCATAAGCCCAAAACTACTGGGACGGGGTCAATTAGGCGGATCATTACCCAATACAATGGATTAATACCATGGTGGTTACCCTTGGGTTTGCACTTTTGAGCGCTTTTGCCCATACGCGACTTGAAACGTTATTTTCCGCGTGTATACGCGACTTCACCTAGGCCAATCCGCGTATACCAAGAGACATACTCTTTTTCAGCATAGATTTAGCACTTGCTGACTTCTTTTCTTCACTGCCTTCTGTACACACTGCTGATACATCAAATTTACTTCATCAAGAACAAATTCTATCAATCACAACTTCATCAAGTGAGTTGTCATTCAATGACAACACTTAGCATCATCTTGCTAACTAGCATCATATCACATCAGATTTACATCGATTACCAAGACCATCAAGTCAAGCATAACTTCATTAGGTGTATTGCCATCAAGGACAACACATGTCAACTGTCACATGTCTTCATCTTCATTCAGTGGGTTGCCATCAAGGACAACACTCTGCATCCTATTTCCAACAATCTCCCCCTTTGGACTTGATGGCAAATATGATGGTGTTTGGTTACTACAACAGATAGTTTAGGTACCATATCACTCTCCCAAATATGTCACTCTCCCAAATATTTGACATCATTATCTTCTCTTCATTAAAACACCATGTCACTCTCCCCCTTTGACATCAAGGGCAAAGGGCGGATCAAAAACCAACACTCTCCTCCTTTTCTCCTCATGTGGAAGAAACATTCTGAAATGTGCTGAAGTGGCCAAAACTCCCCCTGAGTTCATGCTGAATCTTCAAACATATTTGTCAAAGAAGTACATGACTCTATGAACTTCCTATCACCAAAGACTTATACTTACATCAATTATCCATCCAAGTGGATTTACATATGAGACTCAACTACCCAACCAAGTGGTTTTACAAATTTGACAGATCCTTACATGTTGAATATTACAATTTACAACATGGGTCTCTGAGACCTTTCATACAATACAAATGCCAGCTTTTCATAACCAATACCAGAAAGTCCTCAAGAAAGAGAACATATTTCAGAACCATCATAATGCCAACACTGCATTATACTCAGCAAAGCTAATGCTCCCCATGAATCTGTGCAACCAAGCAATCTTTCCAAATGACTAAGGCTCCCCCTTAGTTTGTGCATCCTGAAAACTTCCACCAACAAATCATCAAGGCATCTTCATCAAAACATTAGAAACAGAATTATGAGAACTGGAACACTGTCAGAGATACCAAACAGTATCAGAGCTACCAAACAATACTGCAGCTGTGCTGAAGAATGTTGAACCAACCAAAAAATTGTCAGCAACCAAAAATACGCGGTTTTATGTGCATGAACTTGCGTACATACGCGACTGTGTTTCAAGAAACCCGCGTATCCCAAGACATCTTCTAAATTTCAACCAGATTTGTTCTTTTGACTGGCAGAGACCACTCCCAGCTTCTGTCTTAGATACTCGAACGCTTCCCTGGCCAGAGGTTTGGTAAAGATATCAGCAGCTTGTTCTTTGGAGGTAACATACTCCAACTTCACTTTTTGCTCAAGCACTTGTTCACGTAGGAAATGATATTTGATGGGAATGTGCTTGGTTTTTGAATGCATGACAGGATTCTTTGAGATACTGATGGAACTTGTATTATCACACATAATGGAGATAGGAGTTGCACATTTGATTTGAAAATCTTGCAAGGTTTGCATCATCCATAGGAGTTGAGTGCAACAAGATGCGGCAGCTACATACTCTGCTTCAGCTGTTGATAAGGCAATAGAATTTTGCTTCTTGCTGAACCAAGATAATAACCGGGGCCCCATGTAAAACGCACCACCACTAGTGCTTTTCCGATCATCCACACTTCCAGCCCAATCTGCATCAGTGTAAGCATGAAGAGTAAGATCAGCATTCTTCGGATACCATAGACCAAAGTCTTGAGTTCCTTGTAGATATTTGAAAATTCTTTTCACAGCCTGAAGGTGAGACTCTTTTGGATTGGCTTGGAATCGTCCAACAATCCCAACTGCATGCATAATGTCTGGTCTAGTCTCAGTGAGATAAAGTAGACTTCCTATCATTGATCTGTAATCTGGTTGATTCACCGTGGGAGAATCATCATGAGAGCTGAGATTGCATCCGGTTATCATTGGAGTGCTTACAGGTTTGCATTCTTCCATGCCATACTTCTTCAGAATTTGCTTAAGATATTTTTCTTATGATAGGAATATACCATTTGTAGATTGATGCACTTGCAAGCCAAGAAAGAAAGTTAGTTCCCCAAGCAAAGACATTTCAAATTCTTGCTGCATGACAGAAGCAAATTTCTGACTCATAGATTCTTCGTTACTCCCAAAAATGATATCATCAACATATACAACCACAATTAATAGTTTATCATTTTCAACTTTTGTGTATAAGTTGCTATCAGCAGACCCCTTTGAAAATCCTTGTTGATGAAGATATTTGTCAAGACGATAGTACCAAGCCCTTGGAGCTTGTTTGAGACCATATAGAGCCTTTTTAAGTCTACAAACAAGATTTGCATCATTTCCCAAAATGAATCATTCTGGTTGTTCTATATATACTTCTTCTTCTAGATCACCATTAAGAAAAGCAGATTTGACATCCATTTGATAAACTTTGATTTGTTGATAACTTGAAAAAGCAAGGAAAATTCTGATGGCTTCAAGTCTAGCTACAGGAGCAAAAGTTTCTTCAAAGTCTATACCTTCTTGTTGAGTATACCCTTTACAAACCAGTCTAGCTTTGTTTCTTACCACATCCCCATTCTCATTTAACTTGTTCTTGAAAATCCATTTAGTTCCAATGACATTTTTATCATGAGGCCTTGGAACCAAATCCCAAGTGTCATTCTTCTCAATTTGAACAAGTTCTTCATCCATGGCTTGCCTCCAACATTCATATTTGCTAGCTTCATTGACATTGTGTGGTTCAATTGTGGATAGAAGTGCCAAATGATTAGAAGATCCCATAAGAGTTCTCCTTGTTCGTACACCAGATTCCTTGTCACCCAAAATTTGAGTTTCAGGATGATTCTTTTGAACATATCTGGATGGAGCTTTTTCAGATAGGTCATCTTCAGGTTCTTCATTGGATCCACTGTCTATATCATTGCTATCTGATGTAGAAGGCCATATGTCGCCATCATCTTCATTTTCGGTTTGTTTTTCTTCTTTAGGAGCTGCAGGAGACTCATCAATAACAACATCAATACATTCAACAACCTTTCGAAGCCTTTTATTGTAACATGTGAAAGCTTTGCTTGACGAAGATTAACCAAGAAATATCCCTTCATCTGATCTAGGTTCAAACTTGCCAAGTTTTTCATCATTATTTTTGATAAAGCATTTACTTCCAAAAACCTTAAAATGCTTCACAGTGGGAGAATTGCCATACGAGAGTTCATATGGAGTTTTGTCACTATTTACCCGAACATGAGCTTTATTGAGAATGTTAACTGCTGTATGTGCTGCTTCACTCCAGAACATGTCAGGAACATTAGAATCAGAAAGCATAGCTCTAGCCATTTGAACAATTGTTCTATTCATTCTTTCTGCTACACCATTTTGTTGCGGAGTGCCTGCTACAGAGAATTGTCGTTTAATGCCATGTTGTTCACAAAATTCAAAGAATTCATTTGATGAATATTCTCCTCCTCGATCAGATCTAAGACACTTGATTTTTAGATCTGATTCATTTTCTGCCAAAGCTTTGAAGTTCTGAAATTTTTCAAGTGCTTGATCTTTGTGTTTAATGAACCCGATCCAACACATTTAAGAGTAGTCATCAATAAATAAGATATAGTATTCTTCCCCACGTAATGAATTTTTTCTCATAGGTCCACATATATCAGTATGAATGAGTTCAAGAGGCTTACTTGATGATCCTTCTTTGGCATTAAATCGTACTCTGGTTTGCTTACCAAATTGACAAGATTTGCATATGGTACTTTCTGGAAGATTGACCTTGGGAAGATCACGAACAGCTTGAAGTCTGCTTGCTTTGTTGATTTGAGAAAAACTCAGATGCCCCAGCCTTCTATGCCATAGCCAATTTTCTGAAGATTTTCTCAAGTAACATTGATCTATGCCGTTTAGTACATACAGGTTGCTTGGATTTCTTTTTCCTTTTATAATGATTTTACCTGTATCAAGATCACGAACCACACATTCTTTGGAACTGAAGACCACTTCTGCTCCTTGATCACACATTTTACTAACACTTAACAGGTTATGCCTTAATCCATCCACATACATGACATCTTTAGCCTTCACTTTTTCTTTTAGAAATACTGACCCTTTTCCTTTAATTACAGCAGGAGTATCATTTCCAAATGTAACTTTCTTTTCCTTTTCTAGAGCATTATAAGTATGAAGTTTGCTTTTGTCACATGTCATGTGTCTTGAGCACCCACTATCAATGTACCATTGATTTTCTTCACCTTCTGCAAATAATGCTATCCCACAATTTTCAACCGACGGTTCTTTCTTCTTCCACACTTTAGAGCTTGAGGGAACATGTTCTTTAGGCTGGCTCTTGTTCCTGCATTCAGATTCTTCATGGCCAAAGTTATTGCAATAAGTACATTCAACATCACTTTGAAGAGGGGAAAAATTGTTATAGGTATTCTTCTTTGGTTCAGTATCCAACCTTTTCTTTCTTGCTTCTCTTGTCATGATGGTTTTATATGCAACACATTGAATAGCTTTATGACCAAAATTGTGACACGTGAAACATTGCCCATTGAAGTAGAAATTTTTGCGATCATGGAATCTTCTATTTGAATTTACCTGTTGGTTGTAGTGTCTTTGAAAGCTATCCCTGTTAGTGTTCCTTGAATTGAGATGGTCCTGCTTTCCCTGTAGAAATCCTTTATTCTCTTGCTGAGTGGGTGAATGATGTAAACCACCTGTAACTGCTTTTAGATAGTTGGGTGCTGAAGTTTGAGAAGATTCTCCGGTATATCCAAGACCTGTCTTTATAAGAGGAGAACGTTGTACCTTGATGATCTCATCTAAGGTTTCAGATCCTTTAGCAAATCTAAGATTCAAGGTTTTTGCTTTCTCAACTTCTTTTCTTTGACTTACCACTTCACATTCTAGTTTTCAATATGTTTCTTTGCTTCTTCAAGCTTCTTTTCAATGGTCTCTCTGATTATCTTTTCTTCTTCTAAGCGTAGTTTGAGTTGATTATTTTCTTCAAGAAAATCATTCTCCTCTAGAGCATCCATAAAAGTATCCTTTTCTTCCTTTTGTTCAAAAGCCATGAGAAGTCTAAGATCTTCTTCACATTCTTCCTCACTATTAGATGACTCATCACTATCTTCATCAGCATAGTAACTTTTCTTAGAGCTAGATCAGTTCTTATTCCTTCTTACTACTTCTTTTCTTTTATAAGGACATTTTGCAGCATAATGACCAACTTTACCACACTCAAAACATTTGAAGGGAAGCTTACCTTTGAATCTTCCAGTACCTAGTTGGAGCTTTCTCACGAAATTTGCTTCTTCTTCATCGGATACATAGCTGGATTCTTTGATAACCTCCTTTTCCTTTCCTTTTGTAGATGCCTTAAAAGCGGCTTCTCTTATTTGAGAAGGACCTCCTTGTCTCATTTCAAAAGCAGTCAGAGTACCATGTAATTGAACAACAGAAAGAGTTTGCAGATCTTGCCTTTCTTCAATAGCAGAAACTTTAGAGTCAAATTTTGAAGTCAAAGATCTCAAGACCTTTTCCACCAGAGTAGTATCGGCCATGGTTTCACCCAAATTTCTCATCCGATTTACAATATCATCTAGACGAAGAAAGAAACTGGCAACACTTTCATCACTATGCATCTTCAAATTTTCATATTCAATTCTAAGAGTTTGGAGTTTTGCACTTTTTACCTTTGTGTCTCCTTCAAAGCTTAGAATGATTTTGTCCCATATTTCTTTTGCTGAATGTAGCTGCATTACTTTAGCAAATTCTGATTCAGACATGCTTCCCAATAAGACATTCACTGCTTTGGCATTGATTTCATACTTCTTTCTTTCAGCTGCATCAGTAGGAATACTTGCCGGGTATTGATAACCTTCTTCCACGATTGCCCATACATCTGCACCAAGACTTTGCAGATAAGCTTTTGTACGTACCTTCCAGAAGATCGGATTGCTTCCATTGAATAGAGGTGGCTTTATAGACATTACTCCTTCTTGACTTCCCATTGCGACGGATCTCCTTTAAGCGATCAAGCTTCTGCACAAGGACCCGCTCTGATACCAATTGTTGGGAAAAATACTGAGAGGGGGGGGGTGAATCAGTATTTGCTGCATAATCAAATCCTTTTACTTTTCATTCCTTAAAAACCCATACGCTACTTTACTTCAGTAAACCAGCGTATATACGCGGATCCCCTTTATGAAACTAGCGGATACACAGAGATTTAGATATGTCATTAAATCTTCACTTAAATCATTCCATCATGTATTCTTCAGATATTCAATAAGCAGTAAACAGGTGCAGTAAGAACAGAATAAACCATCACACAAAGCATCACACATGAACACCAGGATTTTTAGGTGGAAACCCAAATCGGGAGAAAACCACCGCTGCAGTTGCTCGGCCTTCAATATTTTATTATAGAGAAAACATCTTACAACATATGTGCTGGCGCAGACTTGACCAGCACGCAGGCACCCACCTGCGCTCATTTACCAGCCTCTCCTGGAAGGGAGCTCCAACCCCCGGCTTGTTTTTGACCTCTCTGGAAGCCCAAAATACCCACGTCTCGTTTCTGACCTCACACCGGAAGGGAGCTATCACCCACAGTGAAGGCTACAATCAAGGCCCTGCAACGGACCACGTTTCATCATTTTCACAGATCCAACCACTTCAATAGAACACAACTGCAGACGCAATTCATCATATTTCCAGACGGAACCCTTTCCATATTTTTAAGCACGAACATACATCATCAACAGATACATATCAACACAGATCAGATAGCAGAAACACATCAGAACAGATCAGATATTTCATACCCCTTGCTTCAACAAGCCCTAGTTTGCATGCGCGCTTTCCCTTCATTGATGTCGCGTGTATACGCGCTTCCGTCCATACAAACCAGCGTATAACTCAGTGTATATTTTATTGCGCATACGCGCTTTCTCTTCGCTGAAGCTGTGTATATACGCGCTTCCTCCGCGTTGAAGTAGCGTATAGATCTTCAATTATTACAGAGCAGGATACTTCTTCAGATCAGATATTCAGTTCAGATTTACCCTTTCACTTCAAACAGATGTTCGCCTAGATGTTCGCCTCATCATAGATCTAAGCCTTCCATAAGCAGATCTAGTAGATACATTTCGGATCTAGATCCCTTTCTTCATCATTGGTGCATCATCCAATCAGATTTATCTTCAAGTGTAACCCTTTCATTCAGATCTACTTCAGAGAGAAGTATTCATTCAAGCTCAGACATCTTGCACCCACACTCTCTTTTTGCACAATGAATTTCTTCTCCTTTTATGTGATTACCCTTTGTCAATACCATGAGCCCCTTTTTCAATACCATGGACCAAAACAATACCATAAGCCCAAAACTACTTGGACGGGGTCAATTAGGCGGATCATTACCCAATACAATGGATTAATACCATGGTGGTTACCCTTGGGTTTGCACTTTTGAGCGCTTTTTCCCATACGCGACTTGAAACGTTATTTTCCGCGTGTATACGCGACTTCACCTAGGCCAATCCGCGTATACCAAGAGACATACTCTTTTTCAACATAGATTTAGCCCTTGCTGACTTCTTTTCTTCACTGCCTTCTGTACACACTGCTGATACATCAAATTTACTTCATCAAGAACATATTCTATCAATCACAACTTCATCAAGTGAGTTGTCATTCAATGACAACACTTAGCATCATCTTGCTAACTAGCATCATATCACATCAGATTTACATCGATTACCAAGACCATCGAGTCAAGCGTAACTTCATGAGGTGTATTGCCATCAAGGACAACACATGTCAACTGTCACATGTCTTCCTTCTTCTTCATTCGGTGGGTTGGTGGGTTTGCCATCAAGGACAGCACTGCATCCTTATTTCCAACCTTTGTCCTTTGGTAACCAAATTTCTTACTCCCTCTTCACAGGAAGGTGTTCCTCACCCTTGCCTACATCTTGTCTACGGTAGACATGCTTGCCCCGTGGTAAGGCTTTGGTAAGAATATCTGCAACCTGCTCATCGGTGGGAATATACTCAAGCTTCACAGCTCCTTTCTGAACATAGTCTCTGATGAAGTGATATTTGATCCCGATATGCTTTGACCTGTCATGAAATACTGGATTCTCAGTGAGTTTAATGCAACTCTGATTATCACAGTAAATCACTGAAGGTCTCAACGGCTGACCAAATAAGCCAAACAACATCTTGCGAAGCCAGATGGCCTCACAACTAGCTAGACTGGCTGCCATATACTCTGCTTCCGCTGAGCTCAATGCTACTGATTGCTGCTTCCGGCTGAACCATGACACCACTGTCGAACCCAACCCAAAACAACACCCTGAAGTACTCTTCCTATCAGAAGCACAACCTGCCCAATCAGAATCAGTGTAACCTGCCAATCTCACTCCATCCCCCTGCCTGTAGTCCAGACCATAATCCACTGTCCCCTGCAAGTACCGCAAAATGTGTTTTGCAGCCACCCAGTGAACCTTCCTAGGCTCACACATAAACTGACTCATCGTGTTGACTGCAAAACAAATATCTGGTCTGGTGTTGACCAAATACATCAAGGAACCAATCAGCTGTCTGTACAATGTGGGATCCACCAACTCGGAATCCGAAGCATGAAGCTTCTTCCAGTTAGTGATCATCGGTGTCGACATGGGTCTACAATCCTCCATGTGGAATCTGCCAAGGATGTCCACAATATACTTCCCCTGTCCCAGGAAGAAATGCCCCTCCTCCTGCCACACGTCCAAACCCAAAAAGTAATGCATCAAGCCGATGTCCTTCATCTCAAACTCCGCCGCAAGATCTCTCTTGCAGTGCTCTATGAGTCTCTCTGCACCTGTAATGACTAAGTCATCCACATACAGCACCAGAATGAGAGGCTCCTCACCTATCACAATATAGTAAAGGTTCGGATCTGCCTCACTCTTTGTGAAACCCATCTCCTGCAAGTATGTATCTATCTTGGAGTACCAAGCTCTGGGAGCTTGCTTCAGGCCATAAAGGGCCTTCTTCAGTCTGCACACATGGGACTCCTTCCCATACACCTCAAAGCCTTGTGGCTGCTCAATGTACACCTCCTCCTGTATGAAGCCATTGAGAAATGTGGTCTTCACATCCATCTGGTGGATCTTCCAACCCATCTCTGCTGCTATCGATATAATGGAGTGGATCGAAGTATATCGAGCCACGGGAGCGAAGGTCTCCTCATAATCAACTCCCTCTACCTAGGAGAACCCTCTAGCCACAAACCTCGCTTTGAATTTCTCAATGCTGCCATCTGCAGCATGCTTTACCTTGTAAAGCCATCTGGAAGTAACCACGGATTTGCCCTCAAGCCTCGGCACGACCTCCCAAACATCATTCTTCATGATAGAAGAATAATCCTCCTGCATGGCCTCTCTCCAGACCTGCTGGCTAGCTGCCTCCTCATAGCTAGAAGGCTCAGAGTCAAGGATGCTGGTAGCCATTTCCATGTAGCTACAAAACCTCTCAGGTGGTCTGCTCTCTCTGACCGGCCTCTTAGGCTCAGCAACAGATGTGGCATCTCTCAAGGTGTCCTGAAGCCACTTGGGCTTCCTCTACCCTGAGCACACTTCTCCCGCTGGAGAATAAAACTCCTCCTCCTCAACATCCCTTGAGAAACCTGAACTCCATATTTTTGTCTGCTTTGTCCTATGCTCCTCCTACCTACACACAGAGATGCGAGAAGCTAAGGTGCCGTGTGACCCATCCATCGATGGACTCCATAGTGAACTTCTCTTGCATGCATCCGACACCACCCCTACGACTCTGCCGAGCCCACTTTGCTCAGCGACGGACACAGAGAAATCGTCATAGATGTACCTCCGGATCCTCCTGATCCCTGCCCACTGGATCCCTGCGACTGACTCAACTGCTGCTGAGGGTCTGGCTGATCCATATACTCTAACTCCCGTGACCTCCTAAAGGCCCTGTCCTCCTCGAACTTCACATCCCGCCTGACAACAACTTTCCTTTGCGTAGGAATGTAAATCCGAAAGGCCTTGGAGGTCTCACTGTAGCCCACAAAGATACCCTTCTCTGCGGTGGGCTCTAGTTTGGTCCTCTTCTCCTTGGGTATGTAGGAGTATGTGATGCACCCAAAGATACAAAGATGACCAATATCAGGCTTCTTCCCAGAAAAAGCCTCCTCCGGAGTCATGTGCCCCAAGGCACGATGCAGACTCCTGTTCTGCAAGTAAACAGCTGTGTTGCAGGCCTCTGCCCACAAAAATAATGGCAACCCCTGATCATGTAACATGGCTTTGGCAGCCCCTCCGATGGATCTGTTCTTCCTCTCCGCAACCCCGTTCTGCTGGGGGTTGTAAGGAACAGTGAGCTCCCTCCTAATGCCTGCCTCCGCACAATAGTCAACAAAATCTCCAAGGGTGTACTCTCCTCCATTGTCCGACCTCAAGGACTTGATCTTCCGACCTGTTTGTGTCTCCACAAGAGCTCTGAACTCCTGAAACCGCTTGAAGACCTCACTCTTGGTCTTCAAGAAATAAATCCAGGTCCTCCTGGAGTGATCATCAATGAATAACACATAGTACTCATATCCACTCAAGGAAACATGAGACATCCGACCGCTCACATCGGAATGGATCAAATCAAGTATCCCAGTCGCTCTGCTGTCACTGCTGGGAAAAGGGGATTTGGCAAACTTGCCCATCGCACATCCTCTGCAAGTATCAAAGTGATCAGTACTGAAATCTGGCATACCTGTAGTGATCTCCCGCAAGGTCCTCAAGGCTCCATGATACATATGTCCCATCCTACGGTGCCAAATCTCACACAGCTCAGAACTGCTAGCTCTGCTGTCGGTACTACTGCTCAATGCCAAAAGGGGCTGAAATGCAAACTTGTACACCTTTGCGTGGCGTACACCTATCACTCTAGCTGAATCAGCTGGAGTGCCCCTGGGATACATCAACACCTGTCCTCCCCTGAACAGTACCTCATATCCTCTATCCTCCAAAGCTGAGACGAATATGAGGTTCTTCCTCATCCCTGGCACATAAAGAACATCTGACACCTTCAAGGGAGGTTTAGACTCCCTCTGAAATGTCAGTGTTCCCACACCGACTGCTCTAACAACTCTATCATCACCGAGTACTACCTCTATATCAGTGCCACTCTCTGAAAGCTCTGAGAAGTACTCACGGACTCCTATCATATGACGTGAAGCCCCACTGTCCACATACCAGATACCCGAAGATGCTCCGCTAGTCGAGGGAAATGCATGCTCCCTCTGAACCTCTGTGGCAGGTAATCCTGCACTAGAGGACTCACACGCAATGAACCCAAACTCTCGGTCAAAGTGATCTGCAAAGTCCTCAACCTCTGCTGATGCTGCCATGCTCTGGTTCTTCCCCTTCTTCTTCTTCTTCTCCGGACACACAACTGCATAGTGTCCCATCTTCTGACAATTCCAACACTTCACCTTGGAATAGTCCTTCTGTGTGTTACCTTGTTTACCTTTACCTTTACCTTTGCCCCCACCATTGCTTGTGGAAGCCTGCTTCTTGCCTTTGCCTTTCTTGCCTCCTGCCAACAGTGCTACATCGTCATCCTGCTCAACTAGCTTGGCTGCCCCAAGCTGACCTTTCCTGATCTCTGTCTGAATACAATCATCCCAAAGCCTCTCCCATGTGGGAAGGGTCTCACATGCACAAACCCCATCAGCAAAGTTCATCCACGAACTGGGGAGGCCATTCACTGCTATCCGCACCAACTCGGTGGGTTGAATGACCTCTCCAATTGCTGCCAACTCATCTCTCATATTAGTAATCTTTGTGAGATATCCAGCTGCACTATCAGTCTTACCCATCTTGTGGTTTTATTCTCCTTCAGGACCATTTTTAGGTTCTCATTGGTACTCTGGTAGAGATTGGACAATGCTGTCCACATCTCATGAGCATTTCTCTTTCCTCTCACATGAGGGATGCAATGGTCTTTGATTCCGTCTAGAATCAGTCTCTTACCCTTGTTGTTCTTTTTATTATATGCTGCCAACTGAACAGCATCAGTAGGCACAACAACAGGGTTCTGTGTGGTATGCACCATGATGTCCCAGACTTTTGCCTCCTCAAAGATACTCTGCATTCTCTCCTTCCAAACGCTGTAATTGGTATGCCCATCCAACCTATCCTCCACCCTCAATCCCAATGACATCCTGTTGTCCTAAAATTGAAAAATAGCACTGTTGTAGTAAAGATAAAAATTTTGTTTGTGAAAAATCAGCTTGCTGGAATTTTCTGAGTGAAAAATTAGCAGGCTGTATTTTTCTCCTTACTGTCCCAAACTGCACTTTCAGCACTCAAGCTCTGATACCATGTAGAAATTTCTTGTTTCCCACCCCGGTTTTCAGTTTCACCTTATTTCTCCAAATAGTTAAATGCCCTTTCCCATATCCTTACATTCAACAAATTGGAAAATAATTTTTTGCTGAAAACACAAATTCTGGAAAATTTACAGAATGCTGAAAAATGCAGAAATAAAAATCAGCAAGCTTAAAACAGTCATTCACACATTTTAACACAGATATTTTTGGTCAACATGACCTTGGAAAAACCCCCTACAACTCTTGGGGAAAACCAGTTCGAAAGCTTCTCTTTTATTTTTCTGAATATTGCTTTTTACAGTGAAACAGGAAAAACTCAGAAAAAATTCCAGCAACCAATTTACAGACTTATCTCGATTTCCGTGCTTGCACACCGCCTCGGAAATTGTGCCAAATCAGCAACAACAGAAAATAGAAAATTTACAGCACCTTAGGACAACATTAAATGTTGTACGGCCACCTCGGGAAGCGTGTCGGAATAGCCGTACTTTGTTGTACGGACTGTACAGATTTTGTACAGCAACCTCTCTCGAAATCCGTGCCAAAAAAACAGAGCTGTAGCTGCTGTCCTCTTCCTCAGTTTTTGTGCCGGAAATGACAGCCACCCTCTTCCTTGAAAAACGTGCCTGATTTTTGTGCCTTGGAGTGCGTGCTTGCTGTTGTACCCTCTTCCTCGATTTCTGTGCCTCCTCACTTGGAAACACTGCCTCTCCTTTGCTGTACGGATTTTCTGCCTCGGTATGTGTGCCAATAAATGTTGTTGTACCTTTGCTGAAATCTCTTCACTGCTGCCCTCCTTCTTCTCACTGCTCAGAAAAATCTCCAGCTCTCCTTCTCTCCTTCTCCCAATCTACTCATGAAAGAATGAATGACCTTTTCCTCCTTTCCCTCCTTTAACCTAACCCTAAGTGACTTTTGGGGAATCCCTAAATCCAATGGCTGAAACAGATTTAGATCTAGGGCTGAGATTAAATGCTCATTTAAATCTCACTTTCTTTTTTTTAATTCACCCCACTTTAATAAAGACCCACTTAGTCATTTATTTCCAAAGTCACTTTTCCTTTCTAATTTTACATTGACTTTATTAAAGTCACTTTAAAATTAGACTTTAGTAGCTTTATCACTTAAAGTCACTTTTAAATTAGACTTTAGTAGCTTTATCATCAACCACACAAATTTTATTATATAAAATTTCAAGTATTAAAATATGAGTTTCCAACTTAATATTGGTTGGATTACAATTTACACATGAAATATTGTTTCATCATTTCAAAACATTATTGTTGTATTGCAAAGGCATTACAAGTGAATTCACCAACTTTGAAGACTTGACCATCAATCTCTATGTGTGTGTCTTATGCAAGATATTGGCACTAAGGGTATCACTAGATTGATTATCTTCTCTCTCTCATTTTTCATTTGTTGCTTCAATGTTATTGTTCTCTTCTTTCTTCAATTCCTGCTTCTTACCATCAATATTTAGTTCCTCTCATGAAAATGAAAGAAGATACACTGCACAATATAAAACATGAAAGGTGATGAATAATTGAATATAAAATAAAGTAGACTATAAAATATTTATATGAAATATAACTCAACATCAACAATGTCAATGCCATTTCCCTCCATAAAATTAAGAAACTCGCACACGTTTTCCTCAGTTGGGGATAATGGCCATTATGTCGCCATATGACCTATATAAACAAAGAAAATAAAACATCACCATAGAAAATAACACCTTAGTAACTTAATAAACATTAGGGAAAGAATCACAACATTAAAAACCATATGAATCCCTACTAGAAACATTTCCAAATTCGATGGCTCAGGTTCCTGAAGGATCTCCAACAACAATTGAATCATATCCAAGACATGCTTTGGATTGTTTCCCAATCATTTTTCCATTCCCATTTCACAGTCAGAAGTAACAATCAAATGAAAGGAGTGATATATATATATATATATATATATATATATATATATATATATATATATATATATATATATATATATATATATATATATATATATATATATATATTTATTTATTTATTTATTTATATTTATCTTTTATATCTATAAACTTTAAATCTGATTTGTTTCAGGAACATATTAATTCATATTTAAAGCCTTCCTATCATGAGAAGGCATCACACAAGTAGGACATCGGAAAAATTAACCTTAATGACCTCAAAAAATTCCTACAATATCAATATTTTTCTTCATGTGATATCTTGGGTAGAAAATATAGCATATCTGCAAAAGAAAAATCCATATATTACTTGTGTTTAAACTATGTATACGGTGTATTCATAGGCATCTTTGTAAGATGTTCTTCTACCTTTACCAAAGCAGAATGTAGCTTGGTTAAACTCTATATCCTTTCATTCAACATAAATTTATACAAGATAAATGTCACACATGATTTTTTTCCATTTCTCAACATGCTACAAATGATAAATTGAAAGTCACATAAAACCAAGAGCAAAGCCCTTTTCTAATCAAAACAAACAAACAAATAGTGCCTCTAATAAAAATTCACACCTCAGAAATTACTTTGACATGTGCATGGGATAAAGTTGATATTCTTTGAAACATCTTTAGGTCATACTTAATGGGATATTTTTATGTTTATCGTGATGTAAATTTGGTGTTAAAAGAAATATAGAAATCCAGGTTATTATCAGTGAAATTTAAGTATAATTAAAAAAAAAAAAAACGTTATTGCAAGGTAGTGGTGAGAGAAACATATTCATAATTAGGCTTCTCTATTTTAGTTTTATTTGAATTGAGCTTGTATTTTAATATATAATTTTCTCTAAAGATGTGAAATAGAAAGATGAGAATCAAAATATCCAAGACAATGTCAAACCTTCCTTTCCTAGTTATCCATATATATCTCCTAGCCTTGTTAAAATAATGTGCTTTAAATTATTCAAAGAGTAGAATGAAATTGATACAAAAAAAATTGTGGTCATCATGATATTAATTATAATCTCCACAAAGAAAATTGTCAATTAGGTTTATCTCTGGTGGTTGTGAGGAATGATTGTTATCCTTCCCACCTAGTTTCAATTTCCATAAGTGACGTGTTGAGCTCATAACAAGCATATTGGTGTAATGACATTGAAACTTGTTGTTGACTGGCATCTAGGAAGGTAAATCTTTTGGTCACCATTATTTCTAATTCACTCCAAAACAGTTGGCCAATTTATACATAAGTATTACATGCAAGATATAGGCCATTTAGGCTCTATCCATATAACATGCAAGTTTCATATCTCGAAGTGCCTTTCCACATGTAGAGGGATCAATCAGCATTTACAAAGATGATTCAACTGTAAAAAAGAAGAGCACATGGGAATCTTTAGGATTTCTCTATTTTCAAGGTAGGATAATCCACAAACTAATATCAGTAAAAAATGTTCTTCTACATTTGCATTCAATGTTTGAAGAGGTTTCATAAAAGAAGTTGATCTGCCTTGGTGGAAGTGTTTCCTCCCTACTATCTGTTGAAAATTTGAGCTGCAAAGAACCAAGTTCTCTTCTACATGCCTACTTGATATGATGTCCACCTCTTTTTTGTACTCACTATAGATGTGATCTGTGTCACAAGGTTTGCCAAACTTCAACCTTGAGGTTTAAATTCATTGAACCTAAAATAAATTGAGGTTCTTTGAATCTCATGGCCATTGATTGAGTCCACAGCTCAAGCTTGTAACCTCATGTCACATCTCAAGCACATAATCTATCGTTTGATCTGTTGTGTACGACATAATTTTTTTTTTTGTGTTAATTGATGTTGATGTCTTACTATTTTATGTTATATTTAATTTTAAAGTACTTTCTTGTAATGAATGCTCCTCTGTTTTTTGGATCCCTACATCAACTGGATGACCAATCTGGAATATATTAACTTCTAAACCATTCTTCGCTTTCCAAATTCATTGAAATAGTGGCAATATTTACTTCTGTGAATTTTCTGGTTGCTACCTAGATTTGGTGTCTACCTCTTGGTTGTACTCTCGGTAGACGTGATGGAATAAGACAAAGGTCTAGTTATTGGATACTTCTTTGTAATTGAATGTTTCTTTTATTTTTGGATCCCTCCATCCACTTAATTACCAATTTGGAATCCCCATAAATATATACATTTCTCAACCCTTCTCCTACCAAACTCATCAGAAATAGAATTTATGATGATCAAGATTGCCCTGGTGAGTTTGAGTGGTATCTCTTTTAATGCATTGTCAAGGAAACCATGTGGTGAGCTTGTGGAGATTTCTAGTTTAGTTGGAGTTTGTATTTTTTCTCGAGGATTTTTGACTAGCTGAGGTAGGTTCCATCTATTTAAGGAAGATTCCATGAGATGAGACTTATGTATCTTGAATCAAGGCACAAAGCATTGTGAGCCAAAGATCCCAGAGAATAAATTTTGGAAAGGAGTAGGGATCCTTCTATACCTTATTATTTTCCTGCCAATATTCCAGGGCTTTTTTGATGATTTCTCCCTCCCAAACTTCTTTCCCCACAATCTAATATTTTGAGGCAATTCATACTTCTTGGTGAATTGACACTTAAGAAAATGTGTCAGACACTCTTTTAGAGTTTTCTTGCACATGCTACAAATGTCTGGGCCTTTCCAAGACCTCTTTTATATGTTTTCCCATGTAATATTTTTTGTTATTATAACTAGACATATAAATATTCTAGTTATAAGACGATATTGGAGCTTCCAAATGAGATACATTTTTCAAGGTTCTAGGAAATTAGGGAATGTCATTTTGATTTGTAACCCAATTTTATCTTGTAGTTTCCAACCTCATTATTTGCTTCCCATATTGGATGGTCAAGGTTCCCATTTTACCTAACATTGGTAGTTTTGAGTGCTCCTGTGAAATATTCCCTTTCAGTTCCATGTGCATCTTGAATACTGATATGTGCTGCCTTCTTCCATCTTGATTCCTGAATGACCCGAATGTTGGATGGGGAGTCATAAGCATTACTTAGAAGTTAGAAGATGTGTTATGAGCATAGCATGTCTAAAAGAAATCTTGATATATTTGGAGCATTTCCCCCTATCCATGAGTTAGTACCAACTCTAACCTTCTACCCATTCCTAATAAGCAAAGCTAAGTGTTGTTTTATGAGAGGGAAGTCCTCAACTAAAGGTTTCCACCATTGATCCTCCTCTTACTGTCTTCCTTGGGTTTTTTATCCAATATTCTGTACTCTGGTGGGAATAATTAATTTTTCCTCATTAATTTTGCATCATGCCTTCTGTGGAGAAGATTATACACACCCTTCATTACAAGAGCCTTGAATAATAGAGCCCTATCCATGAGTTAGTGCCAACTTTATCCTTCTTTCCATTGCCAATGAGAAAATGTAAGCATTGTCCAATGATATTTTCCATAAGAATATACTCATTAGAACTAGATATGATACAAAAAAAGGGCACATTAATGGATCAATAGAACCAAACCCAATAAATCATAATCCAGACTATAAGAAAATATTTTATATTAATTTCCAAAGCCACTATGCCTCCTTGATAACCTGATCCTTTGGATCCAGGGAAATGCCTACTTCATCATTGGCATCTCCTTTAGTATTCATGTCATGCTAGAGGTGCCTAATATTAAAATTCCTAGGTTTTTGATTCCTTCATGATAGATTATTGATTTCCCTTGGATGCTTCTTGGTACCAATTTTGAATCACTTTAGACAAATAATGTAAATATGGTCTTGTTTCTGGACAATTTGAGGTCTCTAATAAAAGCTCAAAACTCACCTCATTTAGAAGCCTGACATAAGCCTCCCATTAAATTAAAATAATATTAGTTGGTATTTTCATAAAGGTGACAACTAGCTTTGCCTGTGTTTGGATTTTCCTCATTATGCCATCAAACCTCAGTTTGGAAAGTTTAAGAGGTATGATAGCTACTAGTGGGTCAAAAAATCTAGATTCTGAAGGACCTATATTTAAATTTCATCCAAAAGAGGAGAAACAAATTCATTATTGAATTTGTCGCTCAATTAGCCCTATAAATGTATAACTTTAGCTCCTTTTTCAAGTTCTGATCATAAATTTTTAATACAAGTCTCTTTTTTCTACCACATTTTCTTAAGTGGTATTTTGTAACATTTTTTTTACAATATCATCCTTTATATATTCAAAATTTAACTGGAAGCACACTTCCGAGTGCCAGAGGTTGTGGAGTCACAATTCCAATGCTTGGAAGCAGCAAAATTTAGTATCAGTTCACTTGGATTATATTGTTTTGGGCTTATATGGAAAGAATTTTATTCTATTATACAGCAAGAAAATTATTTTAGCAGTTATAACAACAAAAATAGCTACCTCTCGGTTAAGTTTTTCCCATACTTTAAACATATCATAGACATATTTGGAGGACACTGGAAAAGAAAATATGAAAAAGACAAACAAACATTTTAGAATGGAAAGACACTTAAAATAAAATTAAAGTTGCGCCAAGCTATGACCACAGATGGCTGGAGAAGGTACCATCAATGGGTATATCAGTGCAACTATATCTATGATACTATAAATAGATAAACTAGAAACAAGTATAATATGAAATTATAGACAACTGGAAAATCTCAAGAGTTTTTGATCCAGAGCACAAAATAGGCCACATATGAAACTTACCGAAGATGCTCGTGCATCTCTTTTGAGAAATGCATGTGAATAGTATGAACTTTTTCCTAACGTACAAACTAGTGGTGAGACCTAGAGCACTGCAGATAGTGTGAGATCCCTTGCATTCATTTGTATTTGAAAAATACAGATACATAGACAACAACCAAGCATTCAAGATGGATGCAAGTTTACTTAGTGCCAAGATAATTCTATTATATATAAAAATCATACTTTATTTCCTTTTTTTGAGGTCATAATATCTATTGTGACTGCAGTTTGATGATGGATTTACCTTTGGTTTAAACTCATTAGAATGCCAGACCAAGCACCAAATTCAAGGCCACAAACTAGATTGTAAAGCTACTAGAGATCATGTTGTCATGGAATCTAAAAATAATTCGTGCAATTCATCCAATGGATTTGGAAATTGTAAGAAAAATGATTAATTGGAGAAAGCTTCTGACACTGGAGTACCATTTACAGCCTCCAGTGGAGGTACTAATGGCATATTTGCGAAGCCTAAAAATGTTGGTGGTAAGCTCGCATACTTGGTTGTCATGGAAATGCTTGCTTCATTAATTGCCCAATAAAATTTTCTATTTTCACTTTAAATAAATAAATGGAATTTGAAAATAATGCTGTTGTTTAGTCCTATTTATGTATATATGATGGATCCGGTATTGTTTCCCTATGAAATATTTGTGGATATTTTCAGTTGGAACAAGGTAAGGTTGCCACCATGTGGGCTGGTCAATTGCAGGAACATGTAACTTGTACAATGTAAAAATATGCTAAATTTGGTAATTGTATATTTTTTATATTCATTTTATTTGGAATATGAATTGCGTTGATATCATGTTTTGTTTTCAATACTTGATCTTACCCACTGCAGAACATAAGAACCCAACTCCTCTGCTTCTCATATTGAAGGCTCTTAGCATCTGTATTAATATAATACTTATCATAACCAATATCCTCAATCAAAAGTTGCTCAGAGGACTGATTTCATCAACATTTATTGTGTAGGTACTACTTATTTCATTGATAGTAGCACTGGGTTTCAGTGGATTCCTGATGAGGGATCTATCACTAGTGGCAAGGTAGTAAAAATCAATGTTTCGACTGAAACCCACCAACAATATGAGAGTTTAAGTAATTTCTAGTAGATAATAAGAAGTAATGTTACACCTTGAATACTATAGAGAGGATACGACACCTTGTTAGAGAAACATTCCTATATGGAAACTTTGATAATAGTAGTGCATACCCAAAGTTCGACCTCTATCTTGACACCACACGTTGGGCCACAATAATGATTGCAACTACCATATATATATATGTTGAAGAAATTATCTTGAGAGCAACATCTAGTGCAATTAATGTGTGTGTTTTAGATGCTTCAACTGGTGTTCCATTTGTATCCACTTTGGAGTTGCGCTTTCTTAATGGTTCAATGTATGCAACATATTTTGAGGAAGATTTCTTCCTGAAGGTTATTGCAAGAATAAATTTTGGTGCCACAAGTAAGGAACCCATATGATATCCTAATGACCCATATGATCGTATCTTGAACTCAGAAGAAATTGAGCCAAACTATCTTGTTGGTGTGGCCCTTGGAACAAAGTCAGTGAGCACAACAAGGAACATTTTTACAAACACACATGAGCAACCACCGAACAAAGTGATGCAAATTGTAGTTGTTGGTACTTATGGTAGTCTTAATTATTGGATAAATATTGAAGATTTCCCAGCTAATGCTCGTGCTTATGCATACCTTGCTGAGATCGAGGATTTAGGTCCAAATTAAGTTAAAAAATTTAACTTACGAGAGCCATATGTGCCTTTTTATAGCAGTATACCATTTAATATCCAGGAGAATGTTGGAAGCTATACACTTTATGAGCCAAGATATAAGAATATTTCATTACCATTTGTCTTTTCATTTGATTTTGTGAAAACAAGTGACTCTGCTTATGGTCCAATTTTGAATGCACTTGAGATCCAGAGATATGTTTGAAGGGATTTGAAAACAAGCAGTGATGATGATGTTGCTTTGGCTACATTCATAGCTATGTCACAATGAGTGATTGGGAAAATGAAGGTGGAGATCCTTATCTTCCGTTTCAATGGGATTGGGTAGAATGCAGCTCAGATTTACGACCTAGAATCACAAAAGTAAATTGACAGGTGAAATCCTTTCAGAAATTGCTAAGCTTAGTTGAAATACAACTAAGTAATAACTCATTGAATGGAAACATTCCTGACTTAAGATATCTTTCCAAGTTGACTGTCCTACATATCAAAAACAACAAGTTAAAGGGAACATTACTTTCCTTTCTTGCTAATTTACCAAGACTACAAGAACTGTATGTGCATAAAAATCAACTAAGAGGACAAATACCCAAGGCTTTATTTAAAAATAAAATGATTTTATGGTACTATAAACATCCATATCTAAAGGCCGGAGGTGTTGGAGGCAATAATGTGAAATTAATCATTGGATTGACAATGGGCATGTTTCTTTTCTTTGTACTTGCCTCTATTGTCGTTTTTGTTGTTGTTTTTTTATTTTTATTTATTTTTTATTTTTTCAATTATCAAAATAAATCATCTTCAGAAAGTGATAAAAAACATTAATCCATTAGTGGGGCGTGGCCCATCTTCCGCCTATTCAAATATGGGGTCTTTGTGTAGAGATGTAGGGGCAGAAATAACATCCCTAGGCTTCTGTTGTATGTACCTCTTGCCATAAAAGCTAATAAGGAACACCATGGAAATCAACCCAATTGCTGGCATAACATATCCATCCTACATAGAAAATATATAATGTTGATTCTCAAATGGTTAAATTCAAACAAGCTAGCAGAAACTCTTCAATATTAACAAAAGGGCTATCTCTATAGTCCAAAGATCTTTGTTCTATGTTTTCTCCATAAATCAAACAATTTTCACTCCTGCTATCAGTAGAATAATGGGAATTAAAATAGTTGAGGGATTTTTGAAATATTCTCTTGCAAACAACCATGCCTCCTTACCAAGAAGAAAAAATCAATAATTTTTTTGAATAAGTTAGGTCTACCTTTCTATGGCTCAAAATATTTGAGAAACTCTAGCAAGGCCCTATTAAGCTTAAGAAGAACTTAATTCTATTTGTAACTTCACCAATATTAGCCATTGTTCCATATTTCTAATATAGACTTAACCCACATCATATGCCATATCTGTAATATTCCATCATCCAAATCTAATAATGGTATCCTAGATCAAAGACAATTTGAATTTAGGCAAGCAAGCATAACTTGTAGGCTATAGTTTTCCCTATTTCTCATGGCATTTTATTTTATAGAATGGAAGAAATGGGGATCAAGGGAAATACATTATCTGATCTTTTCTTGAAATAATTCCTGTACCAAATAGTACAACACATATATCATCTAACTATTGTTCTTCATATAGTCTACACTAATTTTTTTCAACTAAAGGTCTTGAACTATGACAATATTTCCCACTCTTGCATTTTAAAATTGAAACTAGCTTTGAGATGGATTTATTGTGTAAAAATGTTATTATCTGTAGTTGTGAAAATGACTAATTGTGAACATCAGATAATATATTTCAATAAAATATCAGATAATGTATCTGAAAAAGCTTCCCACCATTGTGAAACTTTTGGATGATTTCATCCAAGAAGAAACAAAACTAGAGACAGTTTCAGCCAAACCTCAATTGATCTAGAACCTTTCTCTCACCAGGAAAATGGGAAGAAGGTAAAAAAGGAGGACCCTAGAGGGGTCAAAAGGAGGAGGATTCAGGTTCCTCAAACTAGGGAAAGAAAGACTTGAATTATGTGAAGTTCTTCTAGTGCTAGGAGCACAAAATCCTCAACCAAAGTAGATGAGTTATCATTCAATCTTGAGACAAACTTCTCCATGGTTTCATGTCTTCCCATTCAAACCATCTCTTATGTAGGGAAGTATGTGGACAATGGAAAATATAGGGACAAAAACTTCAATAAGGTCTATAAAAGACTTCAGGAGCAGGAGACCGATATACAATAGGAGTTGGGTTATGATGCCACATATCCAATTACAAGGATGGGTTCGGTCTCTTTCTACATACCATCAGGTGATGTTCTTGAGCTTGATGATGTCTTATATGCTTGTGGTTTAAGAAAAAATCTTCTTTCAGTCTTAGCCGTGATCAATATTAGGTGTATAGCTGAGTTTGACAATCAACAAATCCATTCAAATATTGCAAGCCTAACCCTAGTCAAGTTTCAGACATAGGTGTGACAGAGGGTGGCCTATACAACTTGATTTATAATCCAATAAAACATGGAGCTTTAATGCATGACACTGAAAAATTGTGTGAGATTTGACACAAGAAATTTGGTCACTTGCATTATGGAGCATTATCTCTTTTGAAGGAAATGGTGCAGGAGTGCGTAATGACTATGCACTCAATAAACATGCCAAGAATATTTTTCCATTTAATGCACATAGATCAAGAGTGATTCTTAATCTAATCCATTCAGACATGTTATACCAATAACTTCAGCTTCACTTTTAGGTAACATTGATTATGTATCTTTTAATGATGATCTATAGAGTTGAGATGTGTTCTAGGAGGTGTGGAGATGACTAGTCTCAATCTAAGAGTGTGAACATAAAGAGACCGTTTCCAAATTTACACCTTGGAAGTGTGGATTTTAGTTCTTACTAGAGGAAATTGATCTTCGAAGTTTTGCTTAGGCAACCAAAGCTATAGAATCATCCTTGATTATGTGAAGGACCATTTGATCCTCACATCATGGAGAATTTGGTTTATGATACATGATGCTTTAATCTATGTACCAAAGTGTGAATATTTATCACAGAACATTGCAAATGAATAATTTCATTACCACACAAGAGTGATACATATTAAAAACATAGTGGAATCACCTTAGGAAGATCACTAAGCTTCAACATCAGATAAATAACATTGGGCCAAAGGTGTAGAATGAGGAATTGGTCCCCACAACATTAAATAGATTATATTCATCTAGGGACCCTTTTGTTTAGGGTGTCTGTGCTTTGTTAAGC
This sequence comes from Pinus albicaulis, assembly GCA_034641835.2. Lineage (NCBI taxonomy): Eukaryota > Viridiplantae > Streptophyta > Pinopsida > Pinales > Pinaceae > Pinus > Pinus albicaulis. The sequence goes on along the minus strand of CM076581.1, from coordinate 815,416,287 downwards.
TAATTTGAGCCATGGTAATCTTGGGATGGGTTGCCTTTTATTGGGAATTCTGGGTCATTGGGTGCAAGTCCTTTTATTTCTTTTGCTTTTGTAGCTCTTGATATTTTTTGTAAAATGGCTTTCATGTCAACTACAATCAACTTCATTATGATGTTAATGCAATGGAGGATAATTTTAGTGGCTAATAACGACTATTTTGTTTCTTTTTGAGATTTTCATGAAAGTGGGCCATACATTCAGAAGAGGGCTAAGAAATATTTTCTCTAAATTAATTTCATTTAGGTTCTAATATGAAGGACAATTTTAGGAATTAGTGTTTGAAGTTTTTCTATTTTTTTTTTATAGAAATGTTTAGTAATTGAATAGCAAGGCTATCTGCAGTTTATACAACATATAGTTGTTTTATTTTCAATATTCACAAAGATTTTACACAAAATATGTGAAGAATATTAGGAACATTGGTCATTAACTTTTGCAGTATTTCAAAACCTGTCAATACGCAGAAGTGCTACATTTTGAAAGAATATATGGATCCTTAAAATTACTTAATGGATTTATATAAGCAGTCTAGCAGATAGCCTCAATCACCTTGGCAGTTTATCTTATCATTATATTAAAAAATAACATAAAAATGCCTAAATTCCTATAGATGCAAGTAAGTGAAGATAAGGGAGGTGTCAAATTATGCTTATGTATGTAATGCACATAATCACTACTGACAATGGTCGTCTGTACAACTCCACATCTTACAGGAAACTTTCTAAAGATTTTTGTGTGGATTGTGGAATCTCAATTGTTTGGCCGTGCAGTCTTGTCATTTGTAAAGCGCAAGAAAAAAATTCCACAGGTCACTCATCATTCTTAGTTACAAAAACCATGGATCACATTTGGCTGTTGTTACTTTAAGTGTTGTCGGGTTTATATGAGGTTTTGCAAATATGTTTTCAATACGGTTGAATAAAAACAATGGGATGTTTAGGGTTATATTACTTGAAGGATATGCATTTCATATTCTTAAAGTCAGTTTCTCTAATCTTGGATATCCTTTCACCATATTATCATTGATTCAGTTTTGTCATATATGCATATAGAATTTTGGATGAATAATTATTGTTCAAACTATTATGTACTATGTGCAACACTCTGAATATGACTCTAGTCTTGTTTATGATAGATATTGGAACATACAGGTATTATTGAGCCACCTATGTATTTTCCAGAGTTTCCACCTCAAGGTACATTTATGGAAATAATTTTTATTTTAGCTGGCAAACTTGAACCCGACATGATGAACATGATCATGTCCATCTTATATACTACTAAAAATTTATAAACTATTTCAAATTAAGGCGTTACATATTTTCTTATGTAATTTTCAATTGTTGGCATATATGTTTCCTCAATGAGCAGGCTTTGAGGATAAATTTTTTATTTATTTATCTTGTCTTCCGATGTTTCATAGACTTAGAGAATGCAGTGAAGTGTGTGGATGAAGATACTCTACCTACCTTGCGTGTGGCATCTGCATTGGAATGCCTGCCTGCCTATGATTCTTCCAATCACTGGGGTAGCAACTCTCGCAATTAATTTTTGTACTGGACAATTCATGATTATGCTCATGCATATCGATGTGGTTGGACCATGCCTTCTGATGTAAGTCATTGCACATATTCCTTCCTGATTACTTCAAATAGTTTAAGAATACTAAAGGTTATATATACATGTCATGTTACTGAATACATCATCTAAGATGTAGAAAAATCTCTCAACAATAAGGCTACAATGATGCTTTTCATTTATTTTAATGACGATGAAGTCAACAAGAAAGCTGAAGCTTCTACAACATGCTTTCAAGAAGGTTTGAGAAGTCACTGGTTGTGCTCATGAGTCTCTAATTATTTATATTACATATCTTGGGATGTTGACTCTATAGGAAAGCCCCTCTCCTTCTTGGATGGAATTTTTATTCCAATTAAGGATGACATAGATTGCTATCCATATCCTACTAGAGGTAAAACTCATTTTTGTTGTTGTTTAGAGGGTGTCAAGGGTATTGGAATTTGAAAATTTACCTAAAATGGGTTTTTATGTCTCTTCCTGGTTTTAGGTGGCACAATCTGGTTTCACAAGACGAGAGAGGTTAAGCAAGACGCTGTTAGTGTGTCAAGATTATGAAGTTGTGGTGTGATATTAGTTGGGAAGGAGAATTTGCATGAACTGGGAATGTGAATAACTGGAAATAATCCACATCATGGGTAATTCCAAAAATGCAATATGAGCTATGTAACATGTATTTTTCTAAGGGTTCTGTGTTTTCTGAATGATTATTTTTCTCCTAGTTTATGATCATTTAGCAGTCTAGAAAAAATTTCAGTGTACATGTGCCTAAATAGTGGAAAAAATGAGACTCATTTCATTACTTATCATGCCATATGGAGAGGGATTGTGATGCAATATACCATGAAATACTTATAGTTTTTCCTCTCATGGAGACAAGGAAAATAATGAGTTTTTTTCCCTATATTACTAATAATCTACAGAGGAATACATCACAAAAATGCAAAATATGATCACCCTTTAACTTTGTTTGGGGGTACTATTCTAGTGTCTGGATATATAGAACTTGAAAAAAAGGATCCAAAGTCTGAGTTAGAGAAGGCATATGCTTTTAAAGACGTCAAAATAAATTTTACATGCCAGAGATATCGATCCAAAAATTATGAAACATTATCCTCCAAGAGACCAGAAACTGACGGAAACTCCTATACTAACAAGCTTAATCATACTTAGTTACTTTACTCCTGCGATAAACCACAAATAAATTCTTATCTATCAAGTCAACACATATTGCATAAGCTCTATTTATGATGAGGATTATCTGTTGTATAATAAGGTTTACTCATCCAAGCAACACGGTGTTACTTGAGCCAAGAGGTGTGGAGATGGCTAGTCTCAATCTAAGAGTGTGACCATAAAGAGGTTGTTTCCAAGTTTACACCTTGGAAGTGTGGATTATAGTTGTTACTAGAGGACATTGATCTTTGGAGTTTTGTTTAGGCAACCAAGGCTATAGAATCATCCATGATTATGTGAAGGACTATTTGATCCTCACATCACAGAGAAGTTGGCTTTTGATATATGATGCTTTAATATATGTACGAAAGTGTAAACATTTCTCACAAAACATTGTAGAAGAATAAGTTCATTTCCACACAAGAGCGATACATATTACAAACACAATGGCATCACCTTAGGAAGATCACTTAGCTTCGAGATCCTATAGATAACATCGGGCCAAAGGTCGAGAATGAGGAGTTGGTCCCCATAACATTAAATAGATTATCTTCATCTAGGGACCCTTTTATTCATGGTTTCTGTGACTTGTGAGAAGATTCCCACCATTGTGAAACTTTTGGATGATTTCATCCAATAAGAAACAAAACAAGAGAAAATTTTAGCCAAACCACAGTAGATCTAGAACCTTTCTCTCACCAAGAAAATGGGAAAGAAGGTAACAAAGGAGGACCCTAGAGGGGTCATAAGGAGGAGGATTCAGGTTCCTTAAAGCAGGTAAATAAAGACCTGAATTATGTGAATTTATTCCAGTGCTAGGAGAACAAAAGTCTCAACCAGAGTAGATGAGTTATCATTCAAGCTTGAGACAACCTTCTCCATGGTTTCATGCCTTCCCATTCACACCATCTCTTGTGTAGGGTAGTATGTGGACAATAGAAAATATAGAGACAAAAAATTCAATAAGGTCTTCAAAAGACTTCAGGAGTAGGAGAATGATATGCAATAGGAGTTAGGTGATGATGCCACATATCCAATTACAAGGATGGGTTTAGTCTCTTTCTACATCCCCATCAAGTGATGTTCCTGAGCTTGATGATGTCTTATATTCTCTTGTTTAAGACAAAATATTATTTCAGTCTTATCCATGATCAATATTAGGTGTATGGCTAAGTTTGAAAATCAACATATCCATTCAAAGATCACAAGCCTAAGCCTAGTCAAGTTTTGGACATAGGTGCGACAAAGGGTGGCATATACATGTTTCTTTCTAATCCAATAAAACATGGAGCTTTAATGCAAGGAAATGGAAAATTGTGTGAGATTTGGCATAAGAAATTTGATCACCTGTATTGCGGAGAATTATCTCTCTTGAAGGAGATGGTGCAGGAGTGTGCAATGACTATGCACTCAATAAACATGCCAATAATAGTTTTCCATTTAATGCACACAAATCAAGAGTGATTCTTGATCTAATCCATTTAGACATGTTAGACCAATAACTTCAGATTCAATATTATGTAACACTGATTATATATCTTTTAATGATGATTATTTTAAGAAACTTAGATTTCCTTTCTAAGGACCAAGGATGCAGTCTTCAACAAGTTACAAGAGTTTAAACCTCTTGTGCAGAATCAGACAAGTAAGAAGATTAAGGTGCTGGGAACTGACAATGGAGGGGAGTATACCTCCAAGGATTTTGATTCTTTTTGCAAGGAAAAACCAATCAAGAGGGAGTTGAAAATACCTTATAACCCTCAACAAAATGAGGTAGCAAAGAGGAAGAACAAGTCCATAGAGATAATCAACATTATGATTCATGATCTATACCTACACATCTGTCTTTAGGCAGAAGCACAAAGTACAACTATCTACATTCTAGAAAATTTTTTGTATAGGGTATTGAAGGACAAGACAATAGAAGTTGTTTTTACTAGTGAGAAACCTTGAGTATCCAAATTTTGTATATTTGGTTTCCTTTTGTATACTCATATTCCTCATGAGAAGATATCTAAGCTTGAACCTTCTAGCATGAAGAGTATGTTTGTTGAGACATAGTAAGTCCTCTAAGGATCACAAGATCTATCTTCCATCATAGTAAGTTGATATGTCACATTTGATGAGGATGCATCATCCTATAAGTCATAGGATCCTCCTACATGGACAAAGGAGGGTGAACAAGTTATCTCCCAAGTGTTTATATAGAGATTACTCCAGTTACAAAACCATATGCAAGAGTAGAGACCTCATCACCACCCAGTATAGTTAAAAAGCCTAGATTCCTTACACATTTCAGGGAGGAAAAAGTAAGTAGGGGCACCCAAGCATTCTTTTTGGGCGAGAAAACCCTCTAATAAATTTCTAATTACGTTGCACTCTTGTCTTCCATCATTCTTCCCTGAAATACATATTCAGAAAATGTACAGTGGAAATAGAGATTACAACAATAAGGAGTTAGGGGAACCTGATATATATTTATTTAGAATGGGATAAACCTTCCATGGCAGAGGAGACTCTACAATAATTCTTTCAGTACATAACTCATAATCAAATATTTATTCAGCCACAAATGTGTACACAATCGTGGAACCCACAAAAAAGAACTCGTCCAAGAAGATCAATGAAAATAATGATTCGTTCAGCCACAAGTTAAGGGTTCAACCTTCAAATAGTAGGAAACTCAGTAAATAAACTCTCTCCACTTACAGGGAATAGACAACCCTCAATTTGAATGAAAAATCACCCTTTAAATCAATTTTGCTACAACTCATTGAACATTGCCTTGAACTGATAAATATTGTCCCCTCTCCCTGCACTTCAGGGACTCAGTCTTTGCCACAAAATATGTTGCCCCAAATTACAGAGCCCCAAAGAATAGAATTTGGTTGTGCTATAACTTGGAGTGAACATGACAGTTAAATTTTAGAGCACAAGAAGTTGTTTCTGTTGTGAGAATAGGAGGAATAGATGCAATATTTCCATAATCAAATCATAATTTTGTTTTTTTTCAAAATAAAAATAAGCCAGGGTTTCAAATATATTGGGGTCATTGAAGGTGTGAAAACATAACATGTCATTATGTCGAAGACACATGTATTGGCTTGATTGTGATAGCTATACCAGAGCTTTATTTGACCACCCCCACCCCTAAAAAATGTGAGAAAATGAAAATTTAAAGGAGTAAGGTATGGAAGGGTACACACCATTCCATCTATGATTTCCTCTAGCTTGCTAGTAGTGGCCATTTTGGCCCTCTCCATGGTTTTGTACGATTTTTCCCCATTCTACTATGTAGTGACCTTCAGGTTGAAAAGGATGCAATTGGATGTAAGGTGATTCGATCGCCAGAGCCCTGACATAAGAAATTAAGAACACTGAAACCTTTGATTCATATATTTTTGATCTAGATACCCTTCATTTCTAAGGAATTTTGTTTCAAATAGAACTTGAAAAAAATGTGAATGTCTCTTGAAGCCTAGGGAAAGATTCAAATTTGAAGTCATTGAGTCCCTGAAATCTGAAATTCAGTCAGTTCCCAAGAAGACAATGACCCTTCCTCTTGTTAGGCCACTTCTGAATTTTTTATGCCAATTGCAGTTGGGATATTAGTTTAGATGTTAGGTATAGAATAACATTATTGCAAAATTTACGTATTTGGTAGTCTAAGAACCGGTATGGTTTTAAAGAAACAATCAATTGTGGTGGGAATTTGGATTTATTTGTTTATTTTATATGATATTTAAATTGGTAGTTATTTATATCATGTTAAATAATTTTTCTATTTTGTAAATTCAAGAATATTCCATATAATTTATATAATTTTTAAATTTGGAAAATGAAATATAAATAAATTTAAATGTTTAAAAAAAACAACACATTTAATTTTAAAGAAAATATAACTAATATAAGAATGGCTAAAATTTTGGGCTTGGAGTATGTCCTAAAATTGTTATTTCTTGGCTTAGAGTTTGTTTTCTTCATATGTGAGGAAACAACCTAATGACCCAAGACCTAGAGGCATCTAGAAAGAGTGAAAGCATGCCCCCCCTTATGGACCACCAGTGGGTAATTACATGTGGCGTGGTTTTCCTTGAATAACAATGATGATTCAAACTGCATTAGCGGATATCAACCAGTGATGGTTGTCCCCTTTATTGGTTTGAAAACTTGAGTTATGATAAGTTTTTAAACTATTTAATGAATAAAATTTAAGTATTGAAAATATAACCAAAACTACCATTGAATTAATATTTACGCATAGTTAAAACTTTATAAAATTTAAGTATTGGAAAAAAACCAAAAATGACAATGAAATTAATATTTTCATAGAGTTGTCTATGAGGCATAGAATAGAGGATGACATGGTGTTTTGTTAAGGAAATATGTAGTGTAAAGGTAGTTTATTTGAAACTCCATGGGAAAAAATCCATCCATGCTAAGGGTTGGTGCATCTGGCCTAGGCCAAATGTAATCCAGATTTTGATGGCTTAGATGCCCCTGGGTCATGACTACTCAAGCCACATGTTAGTCGTGCAGTGATTTCGATACTCGCATAAACTTGCAAACAAAATAAATATTTACACAAAGTTAGCCTATGTGACGTAGAGCAGATGAAGACAGGTGTTGATGATGATTTTCGTCAATTCTTGCTAATTCAGTCTCGACTATATCTCTCACCTGACCGCACCTAATTTTGTGCCTCAGTTTTTCAATCTACCAAGTTTAAATCAACATAGTTTGAATTAAAAATAATAAAATAATTGTCTCTATGAATCTATTGCAATAATGAACCATGGTATGTAATAACACCACAAAAACCCCACAACAAATAGTGTGTCGTCTCTCTAAGATGTGAGGAAAAAATTCTTATTACCCCTTAAAACCCTTGTATATCAATTTAAAACTCTCTTTCTTGTCCCTCCTTCCAAAGGAAGTATAAAACTATTATATATTGTAAACTTATACTCTATATTGTATAAAAATATTATAATTTTAGCACTATACATGGATTCATAAACCCATTTAAGGGAGTCATTGAATCCAACTACCTAAATTTTAACATTGCAGATAGATTGAGAGACAAGGGGGTCTCTAAATTTTAACACTGCAGATGGATTCAAAGACCCTCATCTGCAGTGTTCCAATTTAGTGAAATGTAACACTTTAGTATCCAAATTGAAAATTTCCATTTCCGGAGTGGCACAATTAAAAATGACTATCATAAATGACTAATTAATATACTTGTTGCACTTGTTAGTTGGTCATATTTTTATTCTTGGACTATAATAGTCATTTACGTTAATAATTATTAATTTTGTCACTTATTATCTAGTCGTATATTTTAGTCCTAGACTAAATAAGTCATTTAAGTTAGTCGTTTTTAGTTCAGTCACTTATTATCTAGTCGTATATTTTGTCCCTAGACTAAATAGTCATTTCAGTTAGTCATTTTTAGTTCAGTCACTTAAAATTGCTCAAATTTAGTAGTAATTCACTTGAAATAATTGCAGTGACTAACGTTTTTAGTCACCTAGTCACTAATTTCATCATTTTCTATTAGTGATTATTTCAAAAAATACAACATGTTGCATTGATATCCGAATATATAATCATTCTTCGGTGGAACTGTTGTCAATGCTCGAGATACTTCCATGACTTGGGCTATTTGGATGAGTGTTTTTTTGATTGCATCGATTCTTTGTATCTACTTGATCGTGTTCCATCTGCAAACATAAAAATATAGTGTAGTGAATGTATCTACATTGGTGAGAATAATGAAAATTGAAATAAATAATATACATCAATGTAAATTGAATATAAATGTACAATATCAAGAAGTGACTCATAAATTGTACACATGGTTTCAAAGCCAAGTCTCATACCTTGTTGCAACAAGTCTTCTGTTGGTGTAGTTCCATACTTTGTTTCCTGCATGTTTTAAACCCCATTATAAATCATATATTTAATATAAATGCTTTTTTTCTTTCTTTTCTATTAATTATAAAATCAGAGAAGTAAAACAACATAGATACTTAAAATTTCCATAATTAATTTTTGATATGTCAACACATGCTCACAACCCATATTTAACCCAATGTTAATCAATTCTTCCGATGGCTCTTCTTTTTATGTTAGCACCCATTTGAAGACATTCAAGGATGGTTGTTGTAAAACAACTTAAAATATACAAAAATGAAATCTTGAGATGTTATAAGGAATTATTAACAATTACTCACAAACTTTGATATCAACCTTTTCTTCCTTGTCGTCCTATTTTATGTGTTGAATGAGTTCCATTTTTTTCTTTTTTATTTTCTGTAAGAAAATACTTGAAAATTAATATTTAATTCTAAATTATTCTTTTATATGTGCAAATTCAATTATGATTACATATATTTGAAGTATGTTGTTGTTGAGATTCCTCCTTCTGTGATGCAATTATGTCAATTTCTTTGACCATCTCCTTGAACATTTTTTTGGACATTCCTACAGGCGTGTTTCGCATATCAACTCGTTGATCCTTTGGGATTTTCATAATCTTCTTGAAAAAAGTAATAAAATATTTTTATATTGATATATGAAACTTAATATAATGAAATTGATATTAATAAATGAATGGTTTGTAGTAATATATAAATATAATTATAGAAAATCATTTTAATTAGGAATATTACCTTTTGAATTAATATTTTTTATTGTTTTATGTTTTTGCTATTGCAAGTCTGACATGTATCATTGACCATTGGTATGGAAATGAATTCCGTAGTTTAGATATAATTTGGTTCTTGGAATCATTAGATTGATTTTTTTATTGTATGTAGAAAGTATGTCTATACATTTGTTCCACTATATCCCTCATACTTTTGTAAAAAAATCCCCTCTTTCATTAACCTCCAACACCACTCCAAGTGATCTAAGGACGAATTCATTGTCATTTACAAGTTCTATAATTTTTATTTTCTTAGAACGACATTGATATTTTCCTCCGTTGTTGTTCCTTGTAGAACATTAAACATATATGAATTAATAGATTGTTTGAAACATGTTATCTAATATTCTTAAGTATATTATTAATGAAAAAAAAAATCTCATATTGAATAGTATTTTTTCATTCACCTGAATCATCCTTATAGAATTTTTCTATCAGGATTTTATGCTCTTCTGCACTTATATTAGAAATAATATTATTGACATTTTTCATTTTGTGGCTCTGCATGAAACACACTAACCAATACATTTTAGTTAAAATTATATGTAGTTCAAACATATTAATTTTGTCAAGAATTTACAAACTTTGCTTATCTTCTTTTTTTGATGTGTTGTCATTGTTTATCTAAAATTTTTGTGATCCATAATTATTTTTGAGGAAAAATTTAATATTAATCACATAAGATGCTTTTTTGATCAAGGTTTCGAACCTAATAACGTTTTGAAACTAGCTGTTATTGTTAGTTTTTTTTAAATAATATTATTTTCCTAATAACTAATTCTGGAACATGATTCATCTCATTTCTATTTAATCCCTTGGATTGATCTGTTTTTTTCCTTGGTTTTGAGGATGAACCTCATTAATAGGTTAGAAACGCCGACCATAAAATCATTTTACATGATTAATCTGAAAGTTTGCCTCAATTTTTTTTATTATTGTGTCGATCAATATTTCCGTTCCTTGACAACTTGTCATACATTTTTTATCAGTATAAAACATGTACCATTCAATACAGAAGCCATTAAATATATTTTATACATAAATCAAGTAATTTTCAACCAAAAATAGCTCTGTTAATGGGTGCGCTTATTTGAATTAACACCCCAGTGTGTTTAAGCCATTAAATGCACTAGGTGTTTAATTGTTCAACATTGAAAACACAATTTATTATTTTTAAATAATTTTAAATTATGGTGGTGCAATTTGTAATGATAGAAGCACCGTAATGACTTAACGATGCTATTGCAAAGGTGCTTCGATGCGTTATATTACACTAGGAGCACCGATAAATAGACTGGACAGAGCTGACAGGGTTATAATACACTAATGCATTGTATTACACATGGCACACCAATGTGTTATATTACATTATCGCATCACGAAACATATGACATTTAAAAAAAATAGACAGGGCCGACAGGGTTTGGATATAATTCAATAAGTGATATGTCTACTTTAAATTTCAAACATCCTATATACAGTAAGTACACAAACCCATTAAATCTAAAATTTCTAAAATGAAAAGACCTAATTGTGAAGTTGTAGAGGGAGTTAAACCCTAAGGTGAAATTTTGCAGTCACATAAGCAAGAAGAAGTGTAACAACCCTCGTAAAAAATCCATGTAATAAATTTAATAAAGGAAAAATGATAACCATGGTCACGGGACATGTATTCCAAGCTGAATGTTGGGAGAAAACATAGTGACAAGGATCACTTGTGATTAATTAATGGCTAAGGAAATTGGAAAAGGAAATGAAAAAGGCTTTGGAAAGACAAAGTCGCATTTATTAGAATTTTATTTATGAAAATGATGGAAATATGAGAAAAGGAAGGAGAAAATGAAGGTGAAAGGTCACCGGTTGCATGTGAAGAGGAAAATGAATGAAAATAATGGGGAATTGAAGAAAATAGAGGCCTAATTAATAAAAAGGCTTCCGAGGATCAGTTCATGGCCTTTTGTCAATATGGATTTTGATCAGTTTAGTTTTTGGAGCTCTCATTATACTCCCTCCCTCTCTCATACTCTTGGACACAGATTTTTCTTAGATCACTCTTGGTGGAGTTTGGCATACTTGGGATTTGGAACAAGAAGTTAAATAAAGAGCAGGAAAGTTAAAGGGGACATCGAGATCAAGAACTACAACATGTTTTTCTTATAGGTACTGAGTTGCATGTATGATTTCATTTCTAGTTTTGGCATGCATGGCACATGGATATGGTTTCTTGGTTATGATTAGTCATTGACATAGAGGATTTACTGGATTAATAATGGATTTTTCTAGTCTTAGCATTTCTTAGATAGGCATGGTGTTGTGGGTTATATATATATATATATTTAGTTGGTGCTCATGTTCATTTGGCCGTGGGTTGAGTTACTAGTTCTTGGAAGCTTTGGTTGGAAAAACGCTCAGGGAAGCCCTATAACAACTAAGGCTGAGCTACTAGTCCTAAAATCCTTGGTTGGACAAAAAATATGGAAGCCCTTGGTGGGTTGAGTTACTAGTCCTGGAAACCCTGGTTGGAAAAACGCTTTGGAAGCCCGACAATAGTTGTGGGTTGCATTACTAGTCCTGGAAGCCCTGAACAACTTGGGTGGAGACTAATATTTTTATGGTTAGTGATGTAAAACCGTGAGGTGGAATCACTGGTTGAGGTGGTTTGGCCTCTACAAGCCCTGGTTTGGTTTGGTTTGGTTTACTCCATGAGATCCCATATTCATGCTTGGAATATGGCACGAGAGTTATTGGCTGAAGGAAATATTTGGTTCATCCCAATCTATGGTCGAGTGGTACGTGGAAGTCCCATACCTGACTGCATTTTACATATTTTAATAAGAGCTCTTTCCCTTTTTTATTTTATGGGTAAATATACTTTCTCATATGTGGTTTTTATGGATATTGTATCCTTGTTATTTCTGTTGGTTATATGTTGGTTATGAGTATGTTTTAAGATAGACTTAATGTATGGATCTCATCATTTTTTGATTAGGAAATGAATGAACAATGAATATATGGCATAATAGATGATAATTCAACTATTGTGATAAGGCATCAATGCTTCTTAATGATTCTCAGATAAGTATGAGACCCATATGCTTAGATATGTTGTTATGACCTATATATTACATATTTGTGACATATTTGACGAAACTCCTATCATGGATAGTAGGGGTTTGGTCAAGTCCTTGATCAAATTTTTACATTAGTAACCTTGTTTCAATTTTATATATCATTTTTTAAAGTTTCATGAAGTTATGGGAAGTGGTCTGAGACCTAGCCCTGAAAAAGTGGCTCAGAATCTGGGGTCGTTGGCTCATAACTGCCTGAAAAATTCCACTGTTGTTGGAATTCCTTTCTATGGGAGTGACTGGAAGGCCTCAGTCACATGCATGGGTTTTCATGGGGGCGGTTGAGGGTCTAGACCAGTAAAATGTCAAGTTTTCTCATGGGTTGGTCACTTGGAATGGTTGGTTGGATCTTGAAGGTTCTGTAGCATGTGTGGAAGGTCATATTGGTCTTGTCATGTCGGTTGCACTTCCTTAACTGTACTTGGGGAGTTCAATCATATCATAGTAACTCTTCATCAAATGTTTACCTCGGTGGACCGGTCAGCTTGGGTAAATGTGGGAGAAGAGTGTTAAAAGAAGCAAGGGTTTAAGGTAAGTATTTATTTTTTGTTTTATTTTTTTTCTAAATTTTAATTAAATCTAAATAAGAACAAAGATTGTAACTTTTTTTACTGGTAAAATAAAAGTAATTTTTTTATTATACAGGGTTTTATTTTTATTTTGAATAAATCTAACAAAAATTGTAAAAATCTACAACAGTAAAATCAATAATAAAATTTAAAGTTTTTTCTATGCATGGTTTTGACTGAATCACCATACCTTTCAAATTCTGATCTTTCTGTGGTTCCAAAATATTTTGCTGCTGCATCGTGCTCCCAATATGTCTCTCTTACAAATGATCTCTCTTTTAGTTAAAACTTAACAAAAATTGTAAAATTTGTTATTAGTAGAATCAACAATGAAATTTAAAAGTTTTACTATGTAGTGTTTTGATTGAATTACCATACCTTTCAGCTTCTGATTTTCAAAATAATTATGTTGATGCACAGGGCTCCTGGTATGTCTCTCTTGCAAATCACTCCCTTGAAATTTTGGGAAAAATAATGAAATAGTGAATAAATTTTTACTATTTATAAGACTTTACGAAATTAGATTAATAAATTGCATTTTTTTTTATTCACTTAATCTGAACATCAGTGCATTAGATAATAAAGAGAACATGTGCATTTATAAGTAAAGCACACCAAAATTGCTGGGGCACAAAAAATTTTCAACACATTGACATTATAGATTTTTTTTTTCAAAATCTTGAAATGGTGCAGTTAATATTTTAATGAAACAATGCATTTTGTATTTAAATTCATCAGTGTTGTAATTATTATAAGAGCATTAAAATGGTAGAATTTGTTTTTATTTTCACTAGTAGAAAATAAAAAATTAGTGACTAGGTGACTAAAAAAGTTACTCACTGCAACTTTTCCAAGTGAAATACTACCAAAAATAAGAAATCTTAAGTGAACCAACTAAAATTGACTAAATTAAATGACTAATTTATTCGTAGGTTAAAATATACGACTAGCTAATATGTAATACAACTAAAAATGACTAACGTGAATGACTAATTTAGCCTAGGAAAAAAAATACGACTACCTAACAAGTACTATAATAATATGAATTAGTTGTTTATGTTAGTCATTTTAATTGTGTCACTTCAACAATCTAAACTTATAAGTGGTATGGTATTCAAAAGTTGTTATAAATTGGCTGAAATATTATACTTCCTTTACCACTTCTATATTCATTTTTCATCGAATATCTAACATTTGACGGAATCAATTATCTATCCATAGAAATGCCATTATGGATTCTGTAATAGCCTTGGTTAAAATTCCATGTAATAAAGTCAAAAATAATAACCACGGTTGATGGGACACTTATTCCAAGTTGAATGTTGGACAAAACATCCTAGTGGGTGTTCACTTCGGTTAATATGGCTAACGAAATTGGCAAAAGCAAAGGATTTGGAAAGGAAAAATGGAATATTTGGAATTTTATTTATGAAAATAATGGAAAACAGGGGAAAAGGAAGGTGAAAGGTCATAGGTTGCATGTGAGGAGGAAAATGAAGGAAAATAATGAAAAATTAAAAAAATAGAGGCCTAATTGATAAAAAGGATTTTGAGGATCAGTTTGCAAGATTTTTGTTAAGTTCATTTTTGGAGCTCTCTCATTATTCTCTCTCTCACTCTTGGATATAGTTTTCTTGGAGAACTTTGGCATTGGAGCAACAAAGGCAAAGGAAGCAAGGAAGAGTAGGATCAAGCAACTACAACATGATTCTTTGCAGGTACTAATTTTCATATTTGATTTCCTTATGAGATCTGACATGGATGGTATTGCATGTGGTTCTTTTCTATCTTCGCATGGGTTTTTCCAAGTATGATAGTGTTTTCATCCTAGCCTTGCCATTTCTGGATAGCTTTGATGATATGGGTTTATCATACTTCAATTGTGATGGATTGTCGGATGGATTCGAAGTTGAGTGGTGTGTATCTCTGAAATGACAAACACATGGCCTAGTGGTCCCTGAACTGGACTATGAATCATGATAAATCCATTGGAATCCTTTCCGGTGAATGGCGAGATATACGGTAAAGCCAAGAGGTGGATATCTCTCCATTGGGCCTAGTAGTCCTGGGATGGAATGTATGGTAAATCTTGGAGAGTGGGTCTTGGTGTAGGGACTAGTGATCCCTGATTCAGAATATGGATTATGGTAAAGCCTGAGAGACTAGGAGGCACTCAAATTCCTCATGGTGTAGGTAGAGGAACTTGGTAGAATTCATGCTTGTTTCGTTCTTTTTGGTTGGTTATGAGTCCCACATTCATTCTTGGAATATGGCGCGAGGGTGATTGGATAAAGAGAGATTTCGATCAGCCAATCTATGGTTGGGTGGAACATGGAAGTCCCATATCCGGTTGGTTTTTACATTTATTAATGAATAGCACATTCATTTGGTATTTGGTATGTAAATGTACTGGTTATTATGTGGATCCTATTGTTGTTGTATCCACTGTATTTCTATTGTTATTATGTTGGTTATAAGCATGTATTTTATTAGTGATGATGTATGGTTCTATCCATTTTTTTACTTGTAAATGAATGGACAATGTATCTATTGTCAAATAGATTGTATTGCAACTAATGATGTAAGGGAGTAATTATTCTTAGCGATTCTTAGATAAGTATGAGATCCCTATGCTTAAATCCGTTGTGTACACATGTAGATTCAAAGTTTGTGACATGTTTGACAAAATTCCTGTCATGGCTAGGAGGGGTCCATATGAGTTTTTATTGATGTGATTACTTCTGTACCATTTTCATATTGCTATTTATCATCCCTTAAGTTTTCATGTAATTTTGGGCAGTGACTTAGGCTCTAGGCCTGAAAATATGGGTCAAATCTTGGAGCCACAGATACAGAACTAAGAATTTGGGGCCCTAGCCACTAGAATTCAGTGTTATGCTTGCGGCTATAGCCTCCTATCCCCTGAAATGAAGTTTTATGCCTACGACTATGGCTCAAAGGGGGTCCAAATGTCAGTGTGACCCAGGGGTAAGAGGCCTGAATGGTTGGGTTACATCTTAGGGTTGTTGTGGTTGTTGTACAAGGTTTGTATGTTGTGTTTTCCATCGGTTCCACTTCCTTAAGGTCACATAGGAGGTTGAATCTAATTATAGCAGCCTCTCGTCACATGTTTACCTCGGTTGGCTAGTTACTTGGGTGGATGTGGGAAGGGGGTGTTACAGATTCTTATACAAATACTCATATAATTTTTTTTAAAACATAATTTTCTTCTTATTCTTATTTTTATGAATAATTAAAAATAAATAGTATAACTTCTAATGAAACATATACATCACAATGTAGTGGTTATATTTCAAATGTTTTAAAATAAAATAAATAAAAATTTCATCTTACACAAATAATCATATGATTTTCTTCTTACTTTTAGTGAAAATTCTAATGAAACATATACATCAAAATTTAATAAGTGTATTTAAAATACCTTTAAGAAAAATAAATATTCAATAGTGTAACTATCCAACATCAAATTACCACACCATAAAGGGTGTTGGGCACTATTCAAACCCTTCAATAATCTAGGCCAAAAATTACAAAACCCCCAAAAATAACAGAAGAAACACCAAGAGGATTGATCCTGCTGAGGAAAAATTACACCAAAAGGAGGCTGAGCATCTCATCTAGAGAACTGGGATGATGAGTGAGACTTTAGAATTAGAGGAGAGAAGCTTTGACAGTGAGGCTCCATGGGAGTCAAACCCAAGAGCTTTCTCAGATCTTATGATTTCTGTTTTGATAACAAGTTATAATGTTAATAAAATTACTATCTGTAGCCTAAATCCAAAACTTAACCTGAACTAAATTCCATAGCCCTCTAAGACCAAAAGAATTTAAGACAATGGCGACGTCGGTGGCTCAACCCTAGAATTTCTCAAAGCTATTGTTGAGTGTAATGTCGATAACAAGTTTGTTTCTAGTAAAATGGAGATTTCTACCAAGATTTGCAATGAAATTAAAAAGGAAACCATAGGTGTTAGGGGAAGAAATCATGGGCCTAAAAAATCGTTTCAGAAGAAAAAAAATCCTGGATGTTCTTGTGGATAACCAAATAATGTTTAAGAAATTAGGTGGAATGGATGGAGTGATCAATGAAATCATGGGGTTTATTTATCCCTTGTATCATCCACATATATATCCTTGGCTGAGATTTCATCCCATCAACGGTATTCTATTGTGTGTGCCACCAGGATGTAGGATAACCAACCTGGGACATGTTGTAGCTAGTGAGGCTGAATTCCTTTCTACAATATTTTCACTACTGAAGTGGTTTTTGGAGTTTTAGGTTGGTGTCAGTTTTATCTTTTAAAAATTGTTTCCTATTTTATTGTTAATATAAACACTATATGTATACAAGGAATTAAAAAACTGGCTAATAGTGATATGAAATTGGAGGATAAATTCTCCTTCCTAAAAATGATCGTTCACTGACGCTTTGCAAGGAAAAATGGGTCTCAACAAAAAATAGGTTTTACAAAGGTCTCTTCAAGTTATGAGTTAGTTTTGACATTTAAAAATAAACCATAAGTAACATCTCATCAATCAACTCATACACGCATTCATGAAGAGCACAAAAGATAATTTGGTGACAGATTTCACCTCTCTTTGGCTACATCTCCGGGCATGCCAAAATAGCTAGAGCACTCCATATATTCAGTGAAAACAAGTACATACAAGTTTGCTGATAAAAAATGTGGCTATTGCCCCTTCAAGGAAATTTTATCCCACAAATAACTCTCACTATAAGCATCATGAAAATATACAGTCAGTCATGAAAACATCATAAACACAAGGTGTCTCCTACAAATACCATGTACTCTATCTGAAAATGAGCATACATGAGAATAAAGCACTTGAATTCCACATTGAAGGAAAAAAGGGAAGATTTCCTCAACAAGACATAGTGAGAAAATAATAGATGATTTGAAACCTTCAAGTAACAACTGCTATAGTATGTATATGAAGGTAATAAAACCCCTACATGGCCTTCTCCATGCTAAACACCTTTAAGAATTTCTTCGAAACACTGATTGATCCATACACCTATGAACTTGAACATACAAAAGGTCTCTTCATATGTGCTCAAATTAGCAAATAGAGGTCACCATTGGATCCAGAATGTCCAAAAACCCCTAGGGAGACTCTGGTTGAGCTCAAAAATGCCAAAAACTCACCAAGTTATGGCTCCCTAAAATATGAATGAAGTTTTACTATTATCTATCCTACAAATCAGACAAACAGTCTAGCTGTCCTAAAATTCTCCCTATTTTCCGTTCTGAAGGTAGTAATTTTTCCCTCTGACTGTGAAATTTGTTGGGAAATTAAATTTCCAAATAACCCTTAAATGTGGAAATTTTGGCCACATGAGACATGCAGCCAGGGGCTAGGGCCAACGACCCATCCTCTCCAGCTTAGCCCCTTGAAGTTTAGGCACATGGTTAAATTAATACCAAGGGGCAAGGGGCGGGCCAACGTCCTGTCCTAACTTCAGGAGCCCCTTTCATGGTTTGCCATGGTCCTGTGAAAGGCAATATGTCTTGGAGATGTAACCCTTATAATCACCCTTCGTCGAAGTGCCTTGCCACAGTTTTGTCGAGGGAATGTGACCTGGACCCTACGCTATCGCCGAGTCCCTTCCATACTGCGCCTTTTGGTTATCTTGTCGTCAGTCGCATGTAAACAAATGTGACTAGGGCCACGATTGATCCTTGAGCCCCATCTCCTTATTTTCCATGGGTCATATGCTGAGGTTGTGACCAGGGGTCGGGGATGGCATCTCGACCCCTTCCAGAAAACATGCGCTTTGTAAACTTTAAATTAAATTTTTTACCATAGATTTATAATAACCACCGTGACGTGTAGTGGTAAGGTGCTGCAATTTTAAACTGTAGGTCAGGGGTTCGAATCCTACCCGGGTCTCTGTCCCACCAAATTTTTTTTTACACCACCTAGACGTTCCACGTGGAAACCCATGATTAGGCCACGTGGCACCATTCTATTGGTCTAGAAAAACCACAAAACAATAAAATTCGACCAAAACCGATGAACCAGAACTTGAAACTTGGCAACACCTGATTGGTATGCACCTGCACAATCACCCTGGATGATGTCAACTGTACAAAAGCCCTGTCAACTGCTCAGTCAACAGCCTGCTCATTTTTTAGTTTTTGGGCCAAGTGATCAAAATTCCATAACTTGAGCATACAATGTCGGATTAAGGTGAAATGAACGTCGTTGGTTTTAGAATGATGAGCACTTTTTGGGCACTTTCATTTTTGAGCTAAAATTTGATCACCTAATCACACCTCCCCACTAGGAACTTTTGGACTCCAAAATTTTACTTCCCTAGTAATAAAATGAGGCTGAAACCCAAAATTACCCAAAAACACAATCCATGATGCTCTATTTTCAATTGGTTCCTTTCAAGCCCTAATCAAGGCACTTCACCTATTTTCTTTGTGAAGACCAATTATCCTATTAAAAATTGAGCCAAAATTTTTATTGCTGATGCACGAACAAAAATACTGATGAGTGGAATCTAAAAATTCTCTTTAGTCCCATATTTTCATGACTCAAACAAATTCATATTTAAGTTCAACTGTTGAAGACAAACTTGAATTTCCATCTTGGAAATCAGAAGAAATTCAAACTTTCTTTACCATCCTCAAATTGAGCTTGTACACAAAAGTACACTGCTACAAAAATTCAATGACATAATTGGCTTTGCCTACAAAACATAGTCATCTTGTACAATCTTAAACAAATATTATATATACAACAAGTTTCATCTTGATTAGTTGCATCAGGGAGTACATGACAAAATTGTAGACAAATTTTGAACGAAAGCTTGTACATTCCAAAATTCCTTAAACATATGGAATTATAAACAAGGCAACTACATAACATGTCAATAACAAACACATACTTATTGCACTTAGTGACTATTATTTTTCACTTTACAAAAGTACCCAAACAGGTAAACAACACCAACCAATTACAAATTTACAAAGAAATTTTACAAACAATGTACCCAATATCTACCTCTCCTAGGCTTATGGGTTCTCAAGTGTGAAAGAGATTCATCATGCTTGATGCCAAGAATATGATCCATTCTTTTGACCATTACGATTCATTTCTCATAAACAACCACACAATGGTAAAATGCATCACAAAAATTACAAGGATACTTGTTCCACAAATAGTAAAAATTACCATCATTTGGAAAACACCCATGATATTTATACCTTTCACTGGAGTTGAAACTTTGAATATGTGGACCAGATGATGACATGCAAGGTACTTTGAAGCATGCATATCGCTTGGGAGACAAATTAACATTTTCACCACCATATTGGTGTGACATATCATCCTCTGATGATTGTTGTGCCTCAAACCGTTTAGAGGATTCTCCAAACTCTCTTTGACCATATCCAAATCCTTTATCCTTTGTGCTCTCTTGTACCATGATTGGATTGGTGAACCCTTGGCCATTGATGTCGAGGCCTCCTCCTTCATAAACCATTTTAGATAGCAAATTCATACCAATTCCTTTGGTATTTTTAGTCATCAGTAATTTTAGCCTTCATAGACGACTAAATGATTTCCCTAGATTTCTAGAAACAAAGTTTATAGACATTGTGAGTTCTAGAAATATCACTGCCTTCATCATCCTTAAAGATAAATTTTCACTATTTCATCTTTCCATCATGTCCATCTTTGCTTACCAGTCTCAGAAAACCCATTAGGGGCTCATGTCATCCATTTTGTCTATATCTTGTAACCTTTGACCCAAATCCTCTGTTTTATTTGCCTAAAAACCCCCCACTGCTACCTAAGCCCATCAATCAAACAACTTTGTTGTGTATCCCAAAATACTCCCAAACACATATGGTCTCAAACTATCTTTGTAGACTCTTTAGATAAATCAAGTACATTGGATTTTGGATATTCAAAACATTCCTTTATCATAAACTCTACCGCACACTTGATGATATCAAATTCTAGGTCTCAGTCCAAAAGCCAAGTCCAAGAAGCCTCCAATAGGTCACCTAGGGTTTCACAAAGTCATAGGACGGATTTGGTGCCCTACAAACTCTGTTTTTCCTGTATGAAGAAACTGCATTCAAAGAAGAAAAGGACATGTGATCTTGTCCAAACTAATCAAAAAGGTTATTCAAGGAAGGTTTTTTGGCCTAAAGCATGAATCTTGCAAGGGGATAGCTGCCCTTTGCTCACATTTTTTCAAGAGGATTAAATAGCCATCAGATTAGCAATGGGTATTAAGGTAAAAGAGAAAATTATCATAAGAAGACCCTTCATAGCAAGAAGAAAGCAGCAAGCATATGTTTGAAAAGAATCAGGGTTTATGAATGTTTTGACCAAGCAACAAATCAGTACTAGGGTTGCAAGAGTAAAGGTCACCTCAAGCTCTATCAGTGCACTATTGAAGGTCTTTAGAAATGATTAATGAGTTTTGAGAAGTTTTTGAGAACTTAGAAGACAACACTAGTTACTTTTTTTCTAAGAAACCCTAAAACCTAGGAGTTTGGGAAAGTTGAAAAAATAGTCAAAAGGTGATAACATAACCTCCTTCATAAAAACAGAGGGTTTCAAAGGTTTCAAGCTACCCTCTATGGTTTGGCCAAGAGGCATTGGCCCCACTTCACCAAAGGGACAAAAATGACCAAAAATATCAGTGCAAGGTTTTGACTTCTCAGAAGAAAAGACAAAAACACTTTCAAATGATTAAAGGGGAAAGCATGAGGTAAAAATGCCCAATAAGAGTTAATTATGATAAACATGGTTTTCACTATTGAGGAGGAAAGGTGTTAAACTCCAAAAGACAGTAATCAAGGGCAGATAAGTTTTGTAGGCACCTGCAAAAACATAAGAAGCCAGGAAAGACACAAAAAATGGTTTAAATAACTCACCTCCCTCACTAGACATACATCATTTGAAAAATAATAAAAGGAACAAATAGGTAGCTGGTTTAAGAGCAGTAAAGCCTTCAAAATGTTTTTCCCATCAACAACATATTCTGCAAGAGATAGATTAATCATGAGTAACACTTCTGCAGGACTGTTACCTACAGGAAAATTGGTGATTATAAACAGACCAAATGTTTTTCATAATGATGGCCCACATAAATACTAAAGGGACTATTGATGCTTGCTGCTAGGGTTTTCATACTGGGAGGTTGTTCACTATTTTAGAGAGAAAACCTGATAGAATGTCAGTAAAAGGAAATATGTCAAATGATCACAAAAATCTTTTGTTTACAAATGTTACAACAACATAAAAAGGTTCATGTTTACAAAAGAGGGTAAAGGGTACTTTTTGAGCTGGTGGGAGGGTTTTTGAACACAATGAAGACATCAAGAGGCTTCCAGCAAATAAAAGAACCATATTTTTGTCAAACTGTCACCTACAGGACCAAAAAGAGCCAAGAAGGTAGTAAGAAAAAGGCAAAGAGAAATAAACATTATAAAGTGGGTTTTTACTCATAAATTCATTTCTTTCAAAAAGATATAAAGCCTCCTTGACCTCTTTCCCATCTCATTTACCATTACAGAGAAGAAGAAAAATGTTGAGAGAATTTTTTGAGGGTTTTGTGCGAGTTTGGTAAAAAGTTATGGCGCTGCGCACCGAGGCCGGCGCTATGCACCTGGCCATCGACACTGTGCACAGAGGAGGCAGCAGTAGTGTTATTTAACACTGTGATGCGCATTGGGAGGGCGGCGCTACGCACATGAGCGGGTGCTACGCACAGGCCCTGAACGACCTGACTGCCCACACATTCACCCGGCGCTGCGCTCCGATAGGCTCGACAGGCCCATTTCTGGCCCGAATCGACCAGGCGCTGCACACAGAATTTCCACCCCGACCCGACCTGAACTTGTAATTGGGTAGATTTATGCACCTAGACAGGCATTACACACAGAAAACCTTTGTTCCATATTTCTCCAAAATGCCAAAAAATTGAAGTTTTTTCCTCCAAATCTCCTGCAATTAGTCAAGCAAGGTTGGTGGCTCTTTTCCTTACCTTCCAAGCAGTCTTTTTCATAAACATGAAGGTATTTAAAAGCCTAATGTGACTAAACCCTAATATCCCTAAAAATAAATTTATTGACCTCCTAAGGCAGAGTTTGTAAATTTGAGAGCTATCATAGGGGTAAAGATACTCAGTGCAAACAAGCCTCCTCCTAAAACTCTGAATTTTTCCTAGAAATACTTCATTCAACCCTCATTTGCAAAAAAATTTCCTCACATCACTCATTTGACCTCCTTGGACCTAATGGCTCTTAGCAAGTTTATAAATCTTTGTTCTTGACCAGTCACCATGTCTAAAGAAGAAAACAATACCAGTAGTGATGAAGACCAAAGACCCATCAAGCCAAAGCACAAGGGAGGAAGGAATAATAGGTTTTAGCCCTTGGATACCATTCAAATCACCTCATCTCCAATGATACTTACCTATTTTCAAGATGTTGGATGTTACCAGTTTTTTGAGAAGGTTAAACAGGTCCAAAGCCACTCAGTATTAACTAGGTTGTTTTTTCTCAGCATACAAAACCACCAAGTCAACCTAGCAGGAGTAAATTTTGAACTCTCATCTGAATCCATTTCTAAAGCCACAGGTATACCAGACATTGGTGAGAGATGGTTTAAACAGAAGAAATTGGACTTGAGCTACTATGAGCTCTTCCTCAAACATAGTTGCCAACAGGGCTGCAAGGTTGTTTTCCCCTTCTCCCACCTGCTAGAGAGGTATGCCCTACTGATGAGGTAGATCATCAAATATTTCAATTGTGAGGGGAGGTACTCCAGGGTTTATTCATACCACGTAAGGCTTCTGATGAATTTCACCAAAGTAAAATTGTTGAAATTGCCATACTATCTATTCCAGAGCATTGACAAGATGGCTTCAGTAGTCAAGAAGAGAAGTTATGCCCACCAAATGCAGAACCTTTTTCACCACTTCTTGATTAAGATGATTGTCTTACACCAATTGGAGCAGCAAGGAATCCATTGGGAGGTTTTTATATCACATGATGTATTTGCTAACCCCCAAGCCTTCATTCAGTAAAATTTTCCTTCCACTTCACATCCACCTACCTTCACTCCTCCATCATCTCCACATATGCCTTCTCCACAAGGAGATTCACCTTCTATCTCTTCTCCTAATGCATCAAGTGAAGGATTTGACAGTAGCTCTAATGAGGAGCAAACATATGACAATGGAGAGGAAAATGACAGTGAGGTAGAAACATATTTTAATGAGGAAAAAGAAGAGGACAACAGTGCTAAGGGAGAAGATGATGGCAATAGCCATGAAGAACAACCAAATAGAAGTGGAGAAAAGGAGGACAGTGAGGCAAAGACATAATCTAGTGAGGAAGAACAAGAAAGTGATGATGACTTGGAGGAGAGAGATGAACATAACAGTGAAAATGAGGAAAACAGTGAGGCAAGTACAAAGCTTAATCAAGAAGATGATAGTGACATAGAGGAGAGTAATGAAGGTGATAGTTAGCAAGAGGGTGCACAAGACAGCCAAGAGGAAGATGTGCTTGAGCATGACAGTGAGCACAATGATAGTAAAAACAATGCTGAAACAAATGAAGGGAATGAAAATGAAGAAAAAAAGGGAGAGGATAAAGAAATTGAAGACCAAGAACAGACAAATGATGAGGTTGAAACAGAGTTAGAGGAGGAAGGCATTAACCAAGGTAGTGGCACAAATGAAGCAGTCAGTGATGAGTAAGGGAATAGTCATGACAATCATGACAAATTTCATGACTGTCATGACACAAATAAGCCTTTGAATGACCAAGAAACTCAAAGTGACAATGCTGGAAGTGACAGAGAGGAGGACCTCAGTGAAGGAAAGAGCCAAAATGAGGCAAGTGAGGAGGGTAGTGATCAGTTTGAAGGCCAAGATGACAGTGAAGAAAAAAATGAGGAAAACAATGATGATGATGAGGCTAGAGGTCAAGAAATCAGTGACCCATTAAAACATGAAGTGACTCATGAAAGCCATGACAAAGATGAAAAGGCTTGTGACATCACCAAGGATCAAGGCACCCTCATCACTCCTCTCACATGCACCTACCATAGAGGCAAAAGAGATGTGTTTGCTGCCTAAAAAAGGAAAGGGGCCATCTCTCCTCCAGCTATCAAGCACAAAGACAAAGGCAAGGAAAATATGGAAAAGGGTGAGCAACAGGTAAGGGTAAAGAGAAGAAAAAGGATCAAGAGGACTTCTCAAGGGCGTCAATTCATTGATCTAGACAGTGAAAATGAGGACAAGGAGATGAACACTAGATTTCTTCTCATAGAGAAAGATGCACAACTTCAGGAGAGGGAAAGAGACTTTGAGATGGCACAATGTGACATCCACTATTACAAAGAGGAGCATAAGCATTTCAAGGAGGTAAAGAAAGGCCTTGCCCTACAAAAGAAAATGACCAAGCATTATGCAAGGAAAAACATGCTTGCTTGTGCTAAACTAAAGATGGAACTCATAGAGATGAAAGACATAAAAAGAGAAAACGTGCAGGATAGCCTTGGAAGTTTGGCTGAGGCTTCTCAACAGGTGTCCAAGACCTCTTGAGGGACCTCTCCACAAATTTTGAGGCAAATTGGACAACTTTTTATTTTTTCCAAATTTTGACCCCTCTGTGTGCAGCACCCTAGGTGCTACGCACAAAATTGGTTCATCCTCAGCTCTCAAATTTTTTATTTTTGGATTTCTCACATCACCAGTAGTCTTCTCACCAAGTTTCAGATCATTTGGAGCATTTTTACCCCCTCAAAAGGTCAAAAAACATAACAAATTTGATATTTCTGCCTCATTTTCAGACCAGGCGTTGTGCACAGAGAAGTGTTGGGAGATTTGATTTTTGGACAGGTAAATGGAATCCAATCAAAACAGCTCAATTATTTCTAGAATTTAGACTCATCAGGATTTCTAACGAGCCATCACGGAGCCAAATCTGGTGTTGGGAAGGGGTCCAGAACTCAGCTGCAAGAGACCCTATTTTCTGCTGAAGTGGCACTGCGCATAGAGGCTGCCTAGTGTGTTTTGGAACAAAAGTTAACAAAACACACTCATTTATTGCAAATAGATATTTTTGAGTTTTTTGAGGCAAATTAAGCTAGAATTAGGTGCAAATAGTTATCTTAGCATTTATTTCCTGGGATATTATGTGCCTTGGGCCTTGCATGGTCTCTTGGCCATAAATGATATTTATGACTATATTTGACATTTTCCTACCACATTTATGGTTTTAGTCCTCATTTGCTCCATAAATAGAGCATGAGGCCCCTATGTATTTTTTTGGCATTTGATGAGCTTGAAGAGAAATATACATGGTTTCATGAGCTTGGAGAAGAAATTCGTTTTGTGAAGTGGATGAATGGCTTGTTTGGCTTGATGATGGAGAAGTTTGTTTGCAGGATTCCATAGCTTGGTGAATGGTGATGTTTTCCTAATTTGTCTATTGTTTCATTTTTTATCATTATGTTTCATGTTTCTTGGCTGCTATTAAACAAGAAAGTATAGGTTGAGACATGTTCTTTGAGGCACCTTAGTCCTCCTGTTTGTTATAGCTTTGATGTTTTCTCTTTTGGCCATCCTAAGGAATTCTTGATTGCTCCTTAGGTCCACCAAAACTTTTTTTTGTTTCATGTATGGTTAGTATGCTAGCTTACAAGTATGATTCATGGTATGCCCTGCTTATTTGAAGTTTTCAAAACCCTATATTGAAGCCTTTCTGTGGAATATTGATTGTTAGGTTAAATCAAAGAGGTCTCACTTGATCTTGCCCTTTGTCCATGCTTACAAACTTGTTTCAGAGTTTCCAATAACTTGATATATGATGTTTAGGAGTTCCCTCTCCATAAATTGAGTTATTTGTTTATCTTATGTGTTTTCCCAAACTCTGAAGGTGAATTTCTAAAGTTAGAAGCTTTTATTCTTTTTATGTTTCACTGGAATGTTTCTCTTGGATGTCTATTAGTTCAGAGTATTTTTTATTGAGCTTAATGGTTTTCCCTACCTCATGAATTGTAACTTTTAAACTATATATGTTTAAGAGCTCTTATTCTTTCCCAAACTTAATGTTCACTACACCTCATACATCACCTTAAGGATCCATTAACCTTGCTAAATCGGCCCTGCAACACACTCTGTTTCATCATTTAGACACTCTTGACTTTCAATTGACTCCATAGCCCAATGGCTTTGACAACCTCCCACTCCACCTATTCCACTTGACCATCTTACCCAACCAAAACAATCAACAAACCCTACACTTAACAACTAGCCTAAAATCAAAACCCTATAGCAAAAATAACACATCCTTTGCACCTAATAGAGAGATCTCTCTTCGAGTCCAGGAAGGCTAGGTCTTAGGACTCCAAAGACTGGTTCCATGTTACCCTGTTTTTTGGTATACCAATCTTCCAAATCATGGGACCCTAACATTCTGGCGATCACGGTGGGACCTTTTGAGTATATAATTGCCTAGCAAACTCCTATACACTCATTTAAACCTTCTATTGAGCTTAAAAATTGACGGATAGTATCTGGTGGCTTATCTGCTACCTCATCATCACACTAACACAATGGTGATCATGATGGACCTTCTGAGTTAGTGAAAAACTAAGTAAACCTTAGGACTTTAGATACCCTCATCAAATCCTTAAAAACATACACTATCATCCAAAGAGTAGTCTCTATTTGTTTTATCATCCTAGCAAAATGATGACTTGGCTATAGGACACTCTCACAAGCTTTAAAAGTCTCAGAAAACTCACAAACATCCTTAGATTGGTATTTAGTTGTTGATGGTGGACAACCAGAACATCCTTAAAACAATAAACATCATCCACCTGGTGACTCCACTGGTCTTCAGTAGGCCTATTACTCCACTAGTTTTCATAAACCCCCTAGGAATGCATTAAGCATTCCCAATCATGCTGATGGTGGACAAAAAAGTTGAAATCCTCCACCTGGCGACTCCACAACCCTCAATAGACCTAATGAATCCACTGGTAGAGAAATATAGACTGGTTGAAAATATGCAGTGACCTCTTTTGGATAAACAAATATGGATCCAAGTATACAGAGGCTAAGCTAGAGAGATTGGTGGATACATTCAGCAGACTGATGCATCTACATGACAGGAAAGGAGAAAATTTCAAGGTTAAGGTTGGTGCTGCTCATTCAAAACAACCTACAATTTTTCCTTGGGAAGAAAAAACTAAATCACTACAAGACAAGAACAACAAACAATATATGCATGATGAGAAAGACTGCAAAGAAGAGAGTGAATAAGGCTGCCAAGTAGGTACTAGTTACTTTCCTACATCTCGTGCTTCACTATTAAGAGAGCGTTATGAACAAGTTGCAAATAAAAACAGAGAGGAGTGCTCTAAAGAATCAATCAGCCATCTTGAAATCAAAAAAATTGAAATGGAGGAAGAGTCAAAACCTTTAGGATCTCTACCCTTATGCTTTAATTCATTTCAAATTTTGAAAGGAAATTTTCATCATGGAGATCTCTTAGCAGCTATTTAGGAAACCCATGCTCAAGTTAGCTCTCACATAAATCAAGAAAATTTGGTTGAGGATGATATCAAATATGAAATGGAGGAGGAGTCAAAACCTTTAGGATCTCTACCCTTATGCTTTAATTCATTTCAGATTTTGAAAGGAAATTTGCATCCTGAAGATCTCTTAGCAACTATTCAGGAAACCCATGCTCAAGTTAACTCTCACATAAATCAAGAAAAGTTGGTTGAGGATGAAATCAAATCTGAAATGGAGGAGGAGCCAAAACCTTTAGGATCTCTACCCTTATGATTTAATTCATTTCAGATTTTGAAAGGAAATTTGCATCCTAAATATCTCTTAGCAGCTATTCATGAAACCCACGCTCAAGTTAACTCTAAAAAAAATCAAGAAAAGTTGGTTGAGGATGAAATCAATCAAGGAATGAAAGAGAACCCACAAGATCTCTCTAAAAACACAACTGATGATTCATCATCTTTTCTAGGTGAGGCTCAAGAAGACATTCGGCCTCTCAATCAGCTTTCACAAGAGAAAGAAAATTCTTGTAGTTATTTCCAAGAAAAAAGAAAAATGCCTCCTTTTTTAACTGAAGAAGAAATAAATCAGCTTCTAAACATGCAAATAGCCTCTAAAACTTCATATGACCAAAAAATTTCTGTTCATTCTCCTGCTAATCTTGTATACCATAAGTGTTACACCATTTTTTGGTCATCTAAACTATTGTTAGTAGATGGACCCAAGTACACCATATAAGACCAATTTTACCCTAAGTAAAATTGCATTCACTATGAAAAATAACTTAGTAAACCACCTTTATTAAGTTATTTATGGTCTAAACAGGAAACCCCATGAGGAAATATTAAATTAATCTACATTTATTTGATTTTCCTCAAGGAATAATTAGTTAAACAACAGTTTAATTAATATTCCTAGTTATATTTAACCCAAAACAGGGAAATTAATTAGATAAATCATTATTTATCTTATTATTTCCTAAGAATAATTATTTAAACCTTATTTAAATAATATTCTTTGTTGAATATGACTAAATCACCCTTAAATAATTAAATAAATCATTATTTGTTTGATTATCACTCAACCACATCCTTAAAATGATAAATAAATAATTTATTTATTTATTATTTACAAATAAAGGGATTTGACCTAAGTCAAATTCCTTTTCCCTCCAACAAATATAATAAAATATTCCATAAAAGTTGGATCTTGATTTGGTTAATAATATTTTAATTATGCACCAATATCTAGACTAACTCAGTATTTTGTTATAAATAGAAGGGTTTTCCCATTCATTTACCACCTTTTGTTTCCTAAAGATCACTCTGGATCTATACTTTTGGTCTGACTTTGATCCACCATCATAGTCATATTTTGCTACCATTTTTCTCTGGGTTTTATACACCATCAAGAGAGAGGAATTTTAGATCTGAAGTGCTGAGGACTTACAAGAACCCATCCCATTGAGGAGAACTGGTAACACCCTTCTGTGTTTTCCTCCCAGGTGCCATTAATACAAAATTCATTCAACATATTATTGTCTTGTCTATTGGATGCATGGAGTAAATCTTGTTTTAACTACTGCTTAATGTCTTTTTATGCATAGATCTAGATTTTTGCAGCACTTATCTTGATCAACTAACTGCAAATCTGAAGATATTAGCAGCCATATTTTGCTGTTAGGGTTGTTTGTTATGCGCAGCTACAGTGGTATTTTCTTGCACACTTGGAATTAAGATTCATACTAACAACTAGCGACTCCACACGGGTTTACGATTACGACCATTGTCGTTTTTCTGATCCTTGCATATCCAGCTGCTTCAAACCCTAGGATTTCTCTTTAGTCCCTTTTTTTTTCTTTTCTTGATGTTGTTTTTAACCTATAAAACCCTAAAACAATAAAAATTCTAACTTCCGTGTGTTTTCGGACCTATTGCGTAGGTGACAGGCATCAGCCGCAGCTGAGATGACACTTTTTTCTGAAATCTACCGCCGAAAGTGTTGGAAGTGTAGGTCACACTTTTTGGCCCAAAACCTGTGACCTGGAGCTTCAGGAAGCGGTAATCAGCCCAAAAATTGCGACCTCTGCTGAAAACAGGTCAGAAACTGCAACCTGGATTTTTTGCAGGATTTTTTCTGAAAGTTTTCTAGGTTTGTCTATGCCTCTATTTAGGGTTGTCTGACCTTTGTCTCCATCCATGTTGGGCCTGTACTTATTATTTTTTACTCAAATAAGTGGGAACCTAGCCCCTAGGGCTTCAGTACCCTCCACACTTTGTGGAAGAGTTTTAGCTGTTGCAGGTTGTCTGAAATTTTCAAAGTGTTCAACCTTTTTTCAGATCTGATACCTCACCTTAAGATACGCTTTAGATCGGCTTGTTATCCATCCAAATCACCTCATTTAGCTTTGTTTGGGTTTTCATAAAGGTGTTCACTCCGTTTCCCTCCAGGAGATAGCCTTTTTCCACCTCATTTACAACATTTTTTCCTCTGATTTGTTGTTGTTTATTGCACCACTTTCCAAAAGATTTTGACCTTTAGATCCCCGTCCCTCCTGACCTTAGATCTATTGGCTATTTTGGTGTGTTTTGACTAGTTTTTTTCCCACCTATAGACTACTTGTTGAGAGGCCCCCTTCTTGGGTTTAGATTATTGCATTATTAACTGTTTATTTACTGTTATTTCAGTTTCATATAATGTTATATGTAGGTTTATTTTCAGTTACAAAACACACTTTTTCTTTTTCTCTACAAACTTTTGGGTTTAAAAATTAAAATTTACACACTTTTCACACACACCCTAAGCGAAGAAGGGCTTGGTTAACACCACCAAGAAAATACTCTAAAACATTGAAATCAATTGATCCTGCACCTCTCTACCCTTGTTTCGACATTGTAATCAGTTGATCCTGCACCTCCTTGCCCTTGTCGGTCTCTTTTTCGCTTGTGCTATGTTTGTGTCGTCATCATTGTGCCACTAAGGCGTTTATCTCGGAGACTTCTTGGCATTCATCCTCCTGCGAGTCCGCACTCCGATTCTTCTTCTAGTCCTTTGGGTTCTCCTTCTCGTTCCGCCTTCGGTTCTCCCCCTATCACCTTCACCATGTTTGGTGTAGGACCTAATGCTAGTGGTAACCCCAGACCTCATGCTGGGAATACCACTAGTGGGATAGCAACAAACACTACACCAACTGCGCCCTTGCTCCCCTTCATGGCAGGCCTCAGCCTCCCCGATTTTGACCAGTTGAGAAATGACCCTATACACCATGACGCTAGTTGGCCCGCTATGCCGACTAAGCTCCCTTCCGACATCCCCAAGTTTGAAGGCCTTGCTGGAGAAGATCCTACAAATAATGTTTGATCTTTCCACATGTGGTGTTCGTCTAACTCCATTACCGATGACTCTATCCATCTTCGGTTGTTCCAACGTACGCTTACAGGTGAAGCTTCTAAGTGGTATGTTGATCAGGCCCCTTCCTCTCATACCACCTTTGTGACTCGTGCTCGGGCTTTTCTGTCTTACTTCCAGCTTCCCCTTCGTTATGACACTGGTACCGAAATCTTGACTCCTTTTCATCAATCATCTGCGACCCGCGTATCCGACCATGTCCAGGAATGGCGAAGAAGAAAGAGCCTATGTTGAGCCCCTACCTTTGAAGACTATGTCTACATGGACTGGTTCCTTATATCTCTCTTTCCACCTATCGGGAAAGATGTCGCATCGCACTTTCCTCAAACCGAAGAAGATGCTCTCCAAATTGCATTAAAATATGACTTGATCTGCACTCAGTTGGGTTATGTTTATACCATTCTACCTGATCTTCCCAGACCTGGTGGTGCCAATGCACCAGGGGCATCTCACGCCACCGACGGTATTTTTGGAGCTCTCTCGAATCCATACGCTCAACCTCCCATGGGCGATGGCTTTCCTCAGGGGGGGGCCAGCACCTCCTGCACTTTTCCCCCTCCTGGTAGCACGTATCTAGGATACGACATGCCTCCTCATTTTTCCCAACCTCCTGTTTACCACACTTTTACCCAACCTCCTTATTATCCGTATCCATAGCCTGGTGCTCCAGCTCCTCTAGCATTAGAACCTCCTCCTCCCTTTCCTTCTCAACTCCCGCAACAACAACTAATGCCCCCTCAGGGGCAGGTGTATGCACAATAGGGCGTGACTGATCCTCCTCCCTCAAAAAATAAGAGGAAAGGCACTCAAAATCAAGTTTCCCCTGGTAATCTTGGACCTAATCAAGGTAATGCTCCTAACACTACGAACCAGCAACAGGGCACTCATCCCAAGCAGGACAGGCTTGTTCGCACAAACAAGCCCTGTTCTTGCTGTGGTGTTTATGATCATTACATGCATGATTGTCCTCTTTTACCATAGATGCGGCAGCTGTGGGAGTCTCAAGCAACATTGCGAGGACAACAAGCCACCCCTTCCGTCCCTCCCAGTGATGCACCTAGTCAGCCGACTATGCTTACTAATCCTTTCCCTCAGCAAGGATTTGTGGCTACCCAACCACCTGAAGGTCTAGTGACCACTCAAACTCTCCCATCTGGTACCTCCGATTACCATATTCTCATGATGAACTCTGATCAACCTCTAACCATAGACATCAATCTTCAGACTCGGTCCTGTCAGTACAACAAGCCTCCCGCTACGTCTGTCCCCAAGCCACCTCCTTTGGTCTCTACAGAGCCTCTTTCAACACCTAATGGTCCCTTGTAGATCCCTCAGCCTAAGGCAAAGGTTCATACCAAGATCCCTAAGGGACCACTACGCCGAAATGATGATTCTGGCAAGGATGCCCATTCGTATAGCATAGTAGATGATTTGGCACAATCTCCTACTGCCATTTCAATGCTGGAACTCCTCCAGTTGTGCCCTTCACAATGACAAGCTCTACTATCTGCCATGGGTGCTGTAGATCCTTCCGACGATCGATTGATTGTATTTGATGTTGAATGGTCAGAACATCCTGCTCTAACTGCTTCCTTCGCCTTCCAAATCCCATTCAAGATCCGGAATGCCAACATTTCCTGGTGCATCATTGATGAGGGGGCATCCACCTGTGTGATGTCCACTTCAGTTTGGAAGCAACTCGGATCACCTGAGTTGGCTCCTTCCATGATCACTCTCTGAGCGTGGGATGGCCATGCCTCCCAGCCCATTGGCTTATTCCATAATTGTCCTATTACTCTTGTGGGCAAGACTGTTTGCGTTGACGTAGAATTCATAGATGCCCCCTTAGATTACAACATTATATTGGGTCGTAGCTACACTTATGTGATGTCTGCTGTCCCTTCCGCAGTCCACCGAAAGATGTCCTTCCCTCATAACGGAAAGATAGTCACCATTGACCAGTTGAAATATTACGAACTGAAGTCTTAGACCTCCCCTGAGTCCATCATCTCTTCAATGGCCAATAAGCAAATCGTAAATCCTTTGACTAGTGTCTCACTCGGAGTCTACAAATATTCCTCATTGCTTGGTACATTCCCTGGTCTTCCTCCCCCTGTCTCTGATCCTAGCTCATCAAATGTTTTCATGATGCAATCGTCTCGGGCTGCCCTCAAATGGCCCACTTCGGCTAGTTAGAAGCCTCCTCGCCCTCTGCAACCTACTCCTAGCCCTTTGATTTAACCTTTTGTACCTCCTCCTCTTGGCCCTTCAGCTGGTATTCATGAGCCTATTTATCCTCCTAGAATGGTTCCTCCAGGCCTTAACCATTTAGGAGCCGTCCCTCTTGGCCATTACCCCTCCAATTAGATACCGTTCCTAGCTCCCCCACCAGGAGTGTATATGGCACCTATCATGGCCACCCTTTCTCTTCCTAACTTGACCCTTGGGATTCCCGTTTGGTACCTTGATCCTCCAGCCGCTACCCTGCCTGGTCAACCCAAACCTTATCTTGCTTTGACACTGGTTCAATCAGTCCCGATGACTTCTCCCATTGCAAAAATACCTCAACCACCTCAACAGGAACCCCCTCCTGTTGCGACTGCTTTGGGTAAGAAGGGGAAAGCTCGCAAGAGGGCCTCCAAGGAAAAGGCTGCCCCAACGGACCCTGCACCTCCCCCGCCTGCAAAGCCCTGTGCCTTATGTGATGTCGTCGGCCATGCCACCCATAATTGTCGTGAACTGCCCCATATCAAGCCCATGGTTAAAGTTGCATTCTCTGAGTCTAAGATCCCTGAAGCCTCTGTTTCTTCCTCGACTGCAGCCAAGAATCCTAAAAATATTCACACCAACCAACCTTGTGCTTTATGTGATCTCCATGGCCATTATTCCCACCATTTTCCCCACCTTATGCATTACCACACCTCTTTAGAGGTAGTTCGGGAGTACGAGTTTGAACAAAACCAATCTTCCTCTCCCGTACTTGTGCAGTATGCTGTAGGCCAGACTGAGGATTTACCTGCTCCCATTGACAATCCCCCTCCTGATGTCGAGATGATGGAGCCTGTGGCCACCATCCTCTACCTTTCATTATCCATGAGAGCCTTGGTGGAAGCTCCCTCCGAATCTTCCCCTGTTGTTTCGCTTGACCTCCCTTCAGCGATCACCCTGGGCTCAACATCAGTAGGTCCCTTATCTGCTTGTTCTTTCATCATCCCCCGTGACGATGCGCATGTGAAACTTTCTTCTCATGATGATGAGTTAGGCAGCCTCGCCGCGTCATGTGGTCTCCCTTCCTCGAGTCACTCCATTTTCTATTGCGATGATGACATCATGGAAGCCATGTCCACCCCTGACTTCATCTTTCCCGCCCATAAACGAGATGGAACCATCCGTGCCTATGGTGACTTTCGCGATCTCAGCACAAGCTACACCTCCAGCAGCCCCCACACTCCACCTCACCATCGGCGTGTGAGTAATAGACATCCTACCCAGATCACTCCCTCCCACAGAGTGCATTTGATTTCTACTTTGCGCTCAAGTTGCCAACATTATTCATCATCCTCCCATTTATTGTCTTGTGGCACTTTTCAGATGGACCTCCCGTCCACACCTTATATCGGTTTTGCTGATGGTGCAAGTCGCTATTCTAGGAATCTAGCCTTGGTAGGTTGGGCCATATTTACCCCCTTGCACTCCCTTGTTCTCTTGAATGGTGTATGCATTGGTACTGCTACCAATAATAAGGCCGAATATGATGCAGTGTGAGGTTTATTAGCTGATGCCCTTTCACATCGCATCGTCCACCTTCATGTTCGTTTAGATTCCATGCTTCTTGTCGTGCAATTGAATGGTGTCTATCATGTGCATAATCCTATCCTTTTTAGAAGATATTTACGAGTGAAGCTTTTGATGCGTGAATTTGAAATCATTACATTCAGTCATGTACCTAGAGCACAAAATCACTATGTAGATATAATTGCAACCATATTCTAGATTGGAATTTAGCACACGCATTTAACACAAGACAATAACATAAAAATATCAAAACGATGCATATCCATAATATGTGTCGTATAAAATTTTTTAGAGTCCATCAACTCTGATACATATGACATGCCCATCGCATGTTACAAAAACTCAAAATTGGGGGAACCACCTGCCCCTACACACTAATCACTATCTGGAGGATCCCGAGGCAATGGCTCTGCTCCTGCAACTTGTAGATCACACATCCCCTGTCTGGCCATTGCCATGCGCTGCATGACCCCTCGCCACTCTGAGGGTAGACCAATACATGGCTCGATGTACTGGTCTTCTAAGTCTTGCCAGCTGCGCTCTGAAACACCGGTCAGAAGCCTCTCACATCTACGACGGATGTCCTCCAGGAGGGTTGCTGCATCCTCATTTTGTTGTGCCCTCGATCCACTAGGTCCTGCAGCTCCTAATACTGCAGGCTGTCCCATATACCTGACTGGTTTTACCGGTGCTATATCTGCATACCAAAAGTGGAAGAATCAGTACCATATAAAATATTCTGAAACTTTACAATGCACATAAAAATATTAGCAATTTGTAACTTACCATCAAGCCCCCATACTTGACCAAGAGGCAGTGGTAAATCCGGGTCCCCAAAATAACTCATCCCACTATAGGGATAGTCTTCTATGTACAATGGAATCTGATCCCAATGCACAAATAACTTGGGTTGGAACACCCATCCGACTGCCCCACCTCCACCTCTATACAGTAGTCACCCCCACTGGTGCATCCTAGGCTCCCTTAGGCCCCCATCCTGGAGCTGTATACGAGGTCAAAGTGGAGGGATCTTCTTAAAGAAGAGCGAGCACAAAAATGTCCCATATGCACAGTCATGGTTCACTTGCCGCTTGCATAGCGAAAATTGTCATTTCAATGACGACAGCATCATTTGGGCCCACCCATAGTAGGTCCCACCCAACACACTCTCCAAAAGCATCATCTGCTCTCCAGTGATGTGGTGGAGTACCTAGTTTTCTAGGATCCGCAGCACCGGTGCGGCCACAGCACGGGTCTCTAACCTCTCTAGATCCTCGATAGGTATCTGAGTCCCCTTGACTTGGAGACCTGGTCGACAATGGTGCTCTAGAAACTCCATGATGTTCTGCCCTCGTGGTAACACTGGCTGTGTATTCCCCACCATCCCAAGAGGTGGAAGACCAATCAAGAAATATATATCATGGACCATCAACTCGATCTGGTGCCCCTACACTATAAAGACCTCATTGTTCGGATCCCAATAGTTGACAATCCGGGCCAATAAGGGCTCTCCAGCTCTCACCATAGGGTTCTCCACAAACTTCAGAACCCCAAACCTGGCCAATGCACTGCGGACACCCTAATCCTCCTGGATCTCCGACTGTAATGTGCCCAGGTCCCTCTCTCTCCAGTTGATACATAATTCTGCCATATCTGCACAAAACCACCATATTTGTCAGTGTACAGATAGGAAAGATCGTATCTCAACATAAAACCCCAGTGCTCAGACAAAAAGAAGCACAGAAAAACCCCTCCCTGACATGTCGCACTTTTCAGGCCCAAACCTGGGACAGGTCACACTTTTCTGCCTAGAACCTACTGCCCAGGTCATAATTTTTTCCCCAGAAAGTGTGACCCGGCTGTGAAGAAGAGCAGAGGTCTGTTTTTGATCCCTAAGGACCTAAACTGAACTTTTAAACCATTGAAATGAAAGAGTAGGGTTAGGCCTCTTACTTGCAACTGACAGATCTCGATTCCAACGGTCGGTTTGTCCGCTACGATTGCCGCAAGATTTAGGGCCTTCTCTCCTCTCTATATTCACCACAGCTCCACATGAAAATGAGTGAATTTGGAGGGAAAATGCCTTTTTAAAAGAGAAACCCCTGATTTTTCTTTCGCCTGCTGCGGCCAAACCGTAGCTCAGTTTTCCAAACCCCTTGTACCATTGGAAAGATCTCACCGAGCCCTCAAATGGGTATCTGTTAGTTTTTCGTAATTTGATACTTCACAGGGACAAATTTTGTCCAATAAGGGTCACTTCACCACTCCTCAAAACCGAATTTATTCACCTACAACACTTGTACTTGGGGGCACCCCTATGCCTTCATACTTGTCCATGCTTGTGTCGATCTTCTTCATGAGTAACCATCATGTAATCATGTTTTTATGGTCCCCATTGGACCTTTTCTATGTGGCAGCACCATCGAGTCACCCTTGTTTAAAGCATCCAATTTAAGTCATAATTGCATTCATGGAGTCTATCTCGAGTCCCTTTGTATCCCACTATAGTCCTCCATCCTTCATTGCTTGGTCCCTCTCTCATGTTGCACATTATGGACCTTAGTCCCACTGTCCCCTATCCCTCATGATATTTTGTTAGACGCTGCCAGCTCATCCATGCCCTTTATGCTCTAACAAGGGAAGTCGTCCATCCACTACTCAATACCCCCCATTTCATCATCTTCCCTGGTGTCAGTCTGTCAGTTGCTCTACTATTTTCTCTCGTGCCTTAGTTGAGGATCCCTTAGTGCCTCACCTATGGTGGACCTCCTTCTATCAACATCAGCTCATTCATTCCAGAAGACAGGTCTAGAGGGTGGTGTACCTTGGTTCCAGCTTCCACTCTTGTTCGGTGCCTCGGATTAGGCAAAGGGACTCCTTATTTCCCTTTGACTTGATTGTTTCTCAGCTCCAGCTCCTTTCAGTATGATCGAGATCCATATAATTGATGGTTCAGTGATGCAACAACTGATATCAGTGATTCCTGGGTGTGTGTGATATGTCTCAGCCCTCATGAGGGGGTGGCCCTACAAGTATCCCCCCACATGCTCGTATGACCTCTTCATTACAGCCTTTGATGCAGCTCCATATATTTGATGATGTCGGCCTCAGCCGCTTGCAGCGCATTTTTTTTTTGCATGTATCAGTCAGATTTTCAGAGCCCTTTCCTGTTTACAGGGGCATCTGGGTTGTATTTATATCTCATGTACTCAGTTATTATTGTACAAGTCCTGACTGTTATCCCAGGCACAATATGTATGTGGGATTCGTTATCATGTTGTTTATCTGGCTCATGTTTATGCTAGCTTGTATTATATTGTTCAGTCCATTGTTTACTGGATGCCTTATTCTTTGTACTTTGTCTCGGCGGGCATAGGTATGCTTCCCCCACTACCTATAGCACAGGTACTCACTCATAAAAGAGACTTGTCACACCTGTAAGTCTTGCCTCCTCAGGGTCTAGTCCTTTCAGCACTTTGGTCTACCTTATACTTCTCTCTCTTTGAATTTTCCCCTTTGGTGTTTAGTGATTGAGTTCTTACAAATATATTCTCTAAGGCTTATACGATTAGCTCCTAAACTAAGCCGTACGCCGGGGGGCACCATACAATTTTTTGGTCATCTAAACTATTCGAAACACACACTGGTTGGTTCGAAACGCGTTGACCAAATCTATTTTTATGTGATTTTCACCGAAATATTTTAATCACATCTAAACTATTGTTAGTAGATGGACCCAAGTACACCATGTAAGACCAATTTTACCCTAAGTAAAATTTCATTCACTATGAAAATAACTTAGTAAAACCACCTTTATTAAGTTTTCTATGGTCTAAACAAGAAACCCCATGGGGAAACATTGAATAAATCCATATTTGTTTGATTTTCCTCAAGGAATAATTAGTTAAACAACAGTTTAATTAATATTTTTGGTTAAATTTAACCCAAAACAAGGAAATTAATTAGATAAATCATTATTTGTCTTATTATTTTCTAAGAATAATTATTTAAACATTACTTAAATAATATTCTTTGTTAAATATGACTAAATCTCTATTAAATCATTAAATAAATCATTATTTATTTGATTATTACTCAACCATATCCTTAAAATGCTAAATAAATCATTTTTTTATTTATTATTTACAAATAAAGGGATTTGACCCAAGTCAAATTCCTTTTCCCTTCAACAAATATAATAAAATATTCCATAAAATTTGGATCTTGATTTGGTTAATAATATTGTAATTATACACCAATATCTAGACTAACTGCATAATTTTGTTATAAATAGAAGGGTTTTCCCATTCATTTACCACCTTTTGTTTCCTAAAGATCACCTCCGGATCTATACTTTGGTCCGATTTTGATCCACCGTCATAGTCATATTTTGCTACCATTTTTGTCTGGGTTTTCTACACCATCAAGAGAGGGGAATTTTAGATCTGAAGTGCTGAGGACTTACAAGAACCCATCCCATTGAGGAGAACTGGTAACACCCTTCTGTGTTTTCCTCCCAGGTGCCATTAATACAAAATTCATTCAACATATTCTTGTCTTGTCTATTGGATGCATGGAGTAAATCTTGTTTTATCTACTACTTAATGTCTTTTGATGCATAAATATAGAGTTTTGCAGCATTTATCTTGATCAAATAACTGCAAATATGAACATATTAGTAGCCATCTTTTGCTGTTAGGGTTGTTTGTTATGCGCAGCTAAAGTGGTCTTTTTTCGCACACTTGGAATTAAGATTCATACTAACAATAAGTCAGAAAGTGAACTTGTAAATCAATTCGAAGAGAAGGAATCTGATAGTCCAATATGTATGGCTGGTGACATTACCTATATTAATGATTCTCCAAGGTTTGATCAATATGTTGATGATTATGATTTCCAAATAGAAACTAACCTTGCAGAGAAATTAACAATTGATTTATGGGATGAAGTTCACTATCATTAGCTGGAAAAAAGTAAGCAGCCAATACAGGTCACCTATGACACTGATGAGGAAAGCCTTGAAAGTTTAGAAATAAGTGAGGAGTCTCTAACTCTTTTCTCTACTTCACTTTAGTTCATCAGAAATAACTTTCACATATTTGGAAATCAAAAGTCTTTCAAATTTGATGTTGAGGTTGAGGAGGATGAGGAACTTCTTAAGCAAGTTGTCAATGAGGAGCCTTCTCCTGAAATGGTTGAGGAAATCATTTGGAACATGGAATCCTCCTTAAATCCATATTTGAAGCCACCAAGTTCCTTTGAACTACAATTTGCAGATGAAGTCATGGAAATTAATGATCACAAGAAAGTTGTTGCACTTCTTTCTCAAGAAGATTTGTTGCCAAGGAATGCTCCTACTCATCAACATGGTGGTTTTCACATAGAGCTCAGCTCACTTTATCAAATCACATCAGGTTTTTTATAGGATAACATTTCCATATATGATGAATCTACCGGTTCAGAAGATCATGAGGAAAAGGTGGAGTTTCTTTCACAAAAATGTCCCAAGCATAGCCGAGTGGAAGAAGGAGTAGTCCTGAATGAAGCTTATGTTTCAAATCCTCTAGATCAGGTATTATTCCAAGATCCATTTTTTGTTTTCCTTGAGAAATATAAAGGAGGAGTATGTTTTTCCAAGGACAGTTTGTTGCAAACTGTGAGAAAATTTTTAAGCATTACTGCCCGAAAACAAGTGAGGTGCAAGTGGCCTTTTAATTTTGCCAGCACCCTCAAAGAGTTGAACCAATACCCCTCATGCAATCACCTGCTTGATTGGTTGTATTA
This sequence comes from Pinus albicaulis, assembly GCA_034641835.2. Lineage (NCBI taxonomy): Eukaryota > Viridiplantae > Streptophyta > Pinopsida > Pinales > Pinaceae > Pinus > Pinus albicaulis. The sequence goes on along the minus strand of CM076581.1, from coordinate 815,374,491 downwards.
GAAAAGAGATTTCACCAAATGAATGTATATATCATGTATAAATTAGATTAGGATAGATAGGCATGCAAATAAGATTAGCCTTTGAGCATCTTTTAGTTCTAGATTGTTTTGAAAATACAAAAAAAGAGAAAATATGAAAAAAGAGGGCAGATTTGAAAAAAGAGGTAAAGCCCCATACCTAAAAAATAGAACTACAAAAAGTGTGTAAGCCTAAATACCACTACTAGTGCATAAAGAAGTCTTGTTTTAGTCATCTAGCCTAATCATGGCTGAAACATGTTTTAAATTTATTGTTGATAAGTTAGTGAAAGATAGTTGGTCAAATTATTCAAGCTTGACTTGTCAAAAGATAGATGAGGGAAGAAAGATATTGGTTCCACATGTTTAAAACAGAACCAAGGAGAAAAATGGGGATGAATAGCAAACAATGTATCACAACCCTGATTTTTCTAGTCTTATTTTGTACAAAAATAACATTTGTGTGTAGCTTGTTCTTATGCCACAAACCCATGGTGAGTCATATTTTCCAATCCTGATTTAGCCATGTTTTCAATTTCATGTTTGTGGCTTGGTGAATAAATCTTGTCAAACAGTTTAACCTTGACAGTTGAATAGTATAGGTAGAGAATAAAACGAGTTCATCGCATAATCTGAGCTCCAAGAAGACATAAGGTAGAAGTAGATAGTTTATTTTTATTTTAAAAAGAAAGATGTCAAGGTTGCTAGTCCAAATGCACCTAAAGAAGAAAAAATGTTAGGCAAGTAGGTTGGGTAGGTAGAGATGGATTTGAGCTAATCATGTCTTTCAGATTATTGAGATCATAGCTTCAGGCAAGCATCAACAAGAGAAAGAGGTAAAAATCGGCCCAATGGATGAGGCACTAGTCTCCATAAAGCTAGAAATCTGAAATTCTAGACACCACATGAAAAGGAGCTTCCCTCCCCAAGTGGAGCCACTATTAGTCATCAGTAATTTTAGCCTTCATAGATGGCTAATGATTTCCCTATATTTCTAGAAACAAAGTTTATAGACACTGTGAGTTCTAGAAATCTCACTGCCTTCATCATCCTTAAATATATTTTTTCACTATTTCATCTTTCCATCATGTCCAACGTTGCTTACTAGTCTCAGAAAACCCATCAGGGGCTCATGTCATCCATTTTGTCTATATCTTGTAACCTTTGACCCAAATACTCTGTTTTGTTTTTCCTAAAAATCCCCCACTGATACCTAAGCCCATCAATCAAACAACTTTGTTGTGTATCCCAAAATACTCCCAAACACTGATGGTCTCAAACTATCTCTGTAGAATCTTTATATAAATCAAGTACATTGGATTTTGGATCCTCAAAACATTACTTTATCATAAACTCTACCTCACACTTGATGATACCAAATTCTAGGTCTCAGTCCAAAAGCCAAGTCCAAGAAGCCTCCACTAGGTCACCTAGGGTTTCACAAAGTCATAGGATGGATTTGTTACCCTACAAACTCTGTTTTTCCTATATGAATAAACTACATTCAAAGAAGAAAAGGACAGGTGATATTGTCCAAACTAATCAAAAAGGTTATTCAAGGAAGGTTTTTTGGCCTAAAGTATGAATCTTGCAAGGGGACAACTGCCCTTTGCTCACATTTTTGCAAGAGGATTAAATAGCCATCAGATTAGCAATGGGTAAGGTAAAAGAGAAAATTATCATAAGAAGACCCTTCATAGTAAGAAGAAAGCACCAAGCATATGTTTGAAAAGAATCAGGGTTTATGACTGTTTTGACCAAGCAACAAATCAGTACTAGGGTTGCAAGAGTAAAGGTCACCTCAAGCTCCATCAATGCACTATTGAAGGTCTTTAGACATGATTAATGAGTTTTGAGAAGTTTTTGAGAACTTAGAAGACAACACTAGTTACTTTTTTTCTAAGAAACCCTAAAACCTAGGAGTTTGGGAAAGTTGACAAACTGGACAAAAGGTGATAAAAGAACCTCCTTCATAACAACAGAGGGTTTCAAAGGTTTCAAGCTGCCCTCTAGGGTTTGTCCAAGAGGCATTGACCCCACTTCACCAAAGGGACAAAAAGGACCAAAAATATCAGTGCAAGGTTTTGACTTCTCAGAAGAAAAGACATAAAGTTTTTCAAATGATCAAATGGGCAAGCATGAGGTAGAAATTCCCAAAAAGAGTTAATTATGATAAACATGGTTTTCACTATTGAGGAGGAAAGGTGTTAAACTCCAAAAGGTAGTAATCAAGGGCAGAGAAGTTGTGTAGGCACTTGCAAGAACATAAGTGGCCAGGAAAGACACGAAAAATGGTTTAAATAACTCACCTCCCTCACTAGACATACATCATTTGAAAAGTGATCAAAGGAACAAATAGGTAGCTGGTTTAAGAGCAGTAAAGCCTTCAAAATGTTTTTCCCATCAACAACATATTCTACAAGAGATAGATTAATCCTGAGTAACACTTCTGTAGGACTGTTACAAAGGGTTACCTACAGGAAAATTGGTGAGGATAAACAAACCAAATTTTGTTCACAATGATGGCCCACATAAATACTAAAGGGACTATTGATGCTTGCTGCTAGGGTTTTCATACTGGGAGGTTGTTCACTGTTTTAGAGAGAAAACCTGACAGAATGTCAGTCAAAGGAAATATGTCAAATGATCACAAAAATCTGTTGTTCACAAATGTTAAAAAATCATAAAAAGGTTCATGTTTACAAAATAGGGTAAAGGGCACTTTTTGAGCTGGTGGGAGGGTATATGAACACAAGGAAGACATCAAGAGGCTTCCAGCAAATAAAAGAACCATATTTTTGTCAAATTGCCACCTACAGGACCAAAAAGAGCCAAGAAGACAGTAAGAAAAAGGCAAAGAGAAATAAACCTTATAAAGTGGGTTTTTACTCATAAATTCATTTTTTTCAAAAGGCTATAAAGCCTCCTTAATCTCTTTCCCATATCATTTATCATTAAATAGAAGAAGAAAACCGTTGAGAGAATTTTTTGAGGGTTTTGTGCGAGTTTGGTAGAAACTTGAGGCACTGCGCACCGAGGCCAGCGCTACGTACCCGGCCATCGGCGCTGCACACAGAGGAGGCAGCGAAAATTTTATTTAACACCGCGCTGTGCACCTGGAGGGTGGCACTATGCATAGGCCCAGAACGGCTCGACTGCCCACACATTTACCCAGTGCTGCACTCCGACAGGCCCGACAGGCCCATTTCCGGTCCAAGTCAACTAGGCGCCGTGCACAAACTTGCCAGCCTGACCTGACCTGAATGTGTAATCAAGTAGTGCTACACACCTGGGCAGGTGCTATGCACAGACAACCTTTGCTCCAGATTTCTCCAAAGGGCCAAAAAATTCAAGTTTTTTCCTCCAAATCTCCTGCAATCAGTCAAGCAAGGTTGGTGGCTCTTTTCCTTACCTTCCAAGCATTATTTTTCATAAACATGAAGGTATTTAAAAGCTTAATGTGACAAAACCCTAATCTCCCTAATAATCAATTTATTGACCTCCTAGGGTAGAGTTTGTAAATTTGAGAGTTGTCATAGGGGTAAAGATACTCAGTGTAAACAAGCCTCCTCCTAAAACTCTGAATTTTTTCTAAACATACTTCATTCAGCCCTCATTTGAAATTTTTTTCCCTCACATCACTCATTTGACCTCCTTAGACTTAAAGGCTCTTAACAAGTTTATAAATCTTTGTTCTTGACCAGTCACCATGTCTGAAGAAGAAAACCATACCAGCAGTGATGAAGACCAAAGACCCATCAAGCCAAAGCACAAGGGAGGAAGGACTAATAGGTTTGAGCCCTTGGATACTATTCAAATCACCACCTCTCCAATGATACTTACCTATTTTCAATATGTTGGATGTTACCATTTTTGTGAGAAGGTTAAACGGGTCCAAAGCCACTCAGTATTAACTAGGTTTTTCGTTCTCAACATACAAAACCACCAAGTCAACCTAGTAGGAGTAAATTTTGAACTCTCATCTGAATCCATTTCTAAAGCCACAGGTATACCAGACATTGGTGAAAGATGGTTTAAACAGAATAAATTGGACTTGAGCTACTATGAGCCCTTCCTCAAACCTAGTTTCCAATAGGGTTGCAAGGTTGTTTTCCCCTTATCCCACCTGCTAGAGAGGTATGCCCTACTGATGAGGCAGATCATCAACTATTTCACTTGTGAGGGGAGGTACTCGAGGGTTTATTCATACCACATAAGGCTTCTGATGCACTTCACCAAAGTAAAATTGCTGAACCTACCATACTATCTATTCTAGAGCATTGACAAGATGGCTTCAGTAGTCAAGAAGAGAAGTTATGCTCACCAAATGCAGAGAATTTTTCACCACTCTTTGATTAAGATGATTGTCTTACACCAATTGGAGAAGCAAGGAATCCCTTGGGAGGTTTTTATCTCACATGTTGTATTTTCCAATCCCCAAGCCTTCGGTCAACAAAATTTTCCTTCCACTTCACACCCACCTACCTCCACTCCTCCATCATCTCCACATATGCCTTCTCCACAAGGAAATTCACCTTCTATCCCTTCTCCTAATGCATCAAGTGAAGGAGCTGACAGTAGCTCTAATGAGGAGAAAACATATGACAATGGAGAGGAAAAGGACAGTGAGGTAGAAATATATTTTAATGAGGAAAAATAAGAGGACAACAGTGCTAAGGGAGAAGATGATGGAAATAGCCATGAAGAACAAAAAAATAGCAGTGGAGAAAAGGAGGACAGTGAGGAAAAGACAAAATCTAGTGAGGAAGAACAAGAAAGTGATGATGACATGGAGGAGAGAGATGAACATAACAGTGAAAATGAGGAAAAAATTGAGGCAAGTATAGAGCTTAATCAAGAAGATGATAGTGACATGGAGGAGAGTAATGAAGGTGACAGCCAGCAAGAGGGTGCACAAGACAACCAAGAGGAAGATGTGCTTGAGCATGATAGTGAGCACAATGATAGTAAAAATAGTGCTGAAACAAATGAAGGCAATGAAAATGAAGAAACAAAGGGAGAGGAGGAAGAAATTGAAGACCAAGAACAAATAAATGATGAGGCTGAAACAACGTTAGAGGAGGAAGGCATTAACTAAGGTAGTGTCACAAGTGAAGCAATCCGTGATGAGAAAGGGAATAGTCATGATAGTCATGACAACTGTCATGATTTTCATGACACAAATCAGCCTCTGAATGACCAAGAAACTCAAAGTGACAATGCTGGAAGTGATAGAGAGGAGAACCTTAGTGAAGGAAAAATCCAAAATGAGGCAAGTGAGGAGGGTAGTGATCAGTTTGAAGGCCAAGATGACAATGAAGAAAATAGTGAGGAAAACAATGATGATGATGAGGCTAGAGGTCAAGAAATCAGTGACCCAATATAACATGAAGTGACTCATGAAAGCCATGACAAATATGAAAAGGCTTGTGACATCACCAAGGATCAAGGCACCCTCATCACTCCTCTCACATGCACCTACCACAGAGGCAAAAGAGATGTGTTTGCTGCCTAAAAAAGGAAAGGGGCCATCTCTTCTCCAACTATCAAGCACAAAGACAAAGTAAAGGAAAAGTTGGACAAAGGTGAGCATCAAGTAAGGGTAAGGAGAAGCAAAATTATCAAGAGGACTTCTCAAGGGCCTCAACTCATTGATCTAGAAAGTGACAATGAGAACAAGGAGATGAACACTAGATTGCTTCTCATGGAGAAAGATGCATAGCTTCAGGAGTGGGAAAGAGACTATGAGATGGCACAACGTGTCATCCACTATTACAAAGAGGAGCATAAGAATTTCAAGGAGGTAAAGAGAGGCCTTGCCCTACAAAAGAAAATGACCAAGCATTATGCAAGGAAAAACATGCTTTCTTGTGTCAAACTGAAGAAGGCCCTCATAGAGCTGGAATACCTAAAAAGAGAAAAAGTGCAGGACAACCTTGGAATTTTGGCCGAGGCTTCTCAACAGGTGTCCAAGACCTCTTGAGGGACCTCTCCAAAAATTTTGAGGCAAATTAGACAATTTTTTTTTTTTTTCCAAATTTTGACCCCTTTGTGCGCAACACCCTAGGCACTACGCACAAAATTGGTGCATCCTCAGCTCTCAAAGTTTGCATTTTTACCCCCTCAAAAGGTCAAAAAACATAAAAAATTTGACCTTTCTGCCTCATTTTCAGACCAGGCATCGCGCACAAAGATGTTGAATATTGCAACAAGAAACAGTGAAGGAGGCATCCTGAAACATCTTTCCTGATCCTAGTTGGAAAGTGATCACCAAAACTGTGTGAATAATAACAAGCATTTTGTCAGAAACTATTTTAGATTATGGCTCATTTTGGACATTAGACATATGGATCATGGTCTATGAGTTGCAGGATGCTATTTATGGATGATTGGTCGAGCTGGTAAAAATAGATGGACCTCTATTTTTAGACATTGGGCGGTTTCTATTTTTAGACTGCCGGGCTAAAAATAGAACAGTCAAATATTATTAACCCTTAATAATATTTAGATTATAAACATTATCTTATCCTCTTGGAGCACTTCAGTTTGATGCTTGGATGTGGCACATGCAGCTGACAGAAGGAAATACGCTTTTCCTAAGGGTTAGTTGAGCTATTGCATGGTTGACTTCAGTTAGAACTCATGTGGCAGAGTTTGGTGGAGTTGTGTTTGATTTAACTTAGTTGAACTAGTTGTATTTAGTCTAACTGATAAATACACTAGTGATGAGTGGTGTGAATTAATTATTAATTAATTCACTAATTATTAACTCATAAATCAACTAAAGAATACATCAGTTAACTGAAATGCATGGAAAGTTCAGTGGAGACTAGTGTTAGAGGTGGGTGAAAGGGTGAGTGTGGCTATCAGTTGTGACTATACTTGTGCATGAGATTTGCACACACATTGATTGAGGTTTCCAATGAGGATTGCGCAGTACAAGCGAAGAGGATTTGAACTTGGATCTCATTCATTCTCATCTTGGATTGCGCAGTAGAGGCAGGCAAATAGTGGAGGAGATTTGAACCTATGACTTGTTCAGATCTGAGCTAGTTTGTGTGTAACAATTGGAGATAGTGCTGAGAGCTTGTGAGGAGTTTGTACTATGTATTGTTACATGTTCTCTATCATTATAATATACAGATATTTGGGGGTTTTCAGCTGTAAGCTTTCCCCATTACATACTGTGTTATATGTGTGCTTGATTATGTTTTAATGTGCGCATGCGACTGCTTCTATTTCCACATATTTATGATCAATTGTAGAAGAGGTTATGTATTATGCATGAAGCTTAAATAGTGTGTAATCAGGATAATCTCGGTGAATAATTCAGCTATTATTCAAATTTCTACAAAAGAAGTGTTGGGAGATTTTATTTTTTGACAGGTAAATGGAATCCACTCAGCAAAACTCAAGCATTTCTGGAAAGTAGACTCATCAAAATTTCCAACAAGCCATCACGGAGCCAAATCCGGTGTCGGGAAGGGGTCCAAAACGCATCTGCAAGAGACCCTATTTTCTGCTGAAGTGGCGCTACGCACAGAGGCTGCCTAGTGTGTTTTGGACCAAAAGTTAAAAAAACACACTCATTTATTGCAAATAGATATTTTTGAGTTTTTTGAGGCAAATTAAGCTAGAATTAGGTTCAAATATATATTTTAGCATTTATTTCCTGAGATATTATGTGCCTTGGGCCTTGCATGGTCTCTTGTCCATAAATGATATTTATGACTATATTTGACATTTTCCTACCATATTTAGGGTTTTAGTCCTCATTTGCTCCATAAATAGAGCATTAGGCCCCTATGTATTTTGTTGGCATTTGATGTGCTTGAAGAGCAATATACATGGTTTCATGAGCTTGGAGAAGAAATTGGTTTTGTGAAGTGGATGAATGGCTTGTTTGGCTTGATGATGGAGAAGCTTGTTTGCAGGATTCCATAGCTTGGTGAATGGTGATGTTTTCCTAATTTGTCTATTGTTTCCTGTGTTATAATTATGTTTCATGTTTCTTGGCTACTATTAAACAGAAAACTATAGGTTGAGACATGTTCTTTGAGGCACCCTAGTCCTCCCGTTTGTTATAGCTTTGATGATTTCTCTTTTGGCCATCTTAAGGAATTCTTGATTTCTCCTTAGGTCCACCAAAACATGTTTTTGTTTCATGTATGGTTAGTATGCTAGCTTAGAAGTATGATTCATGGTATGCCCTGTTTATTTGAAGTTTTGAAAACCCTATCTTGAAGCCTTTATGTGGAATATTGATTGTTAGGTTAAATCAAAGAGGTCTCGCTCGATCTTGCCCTTTGTCCATGCTTACAAAATTGTTTCAGAGTTCCCAATAACTTGATATATGTTTTTTAGGAGTTCCCTCTCCATAAATTGAGTTATTTGTTTATCTTATGTGTTTTCCCAAACTCTGAAGGTGAATTTCTAAAGTTAGATGTTCTTATGATTTTTATGTTTCACTGGAATGTTTCTCTTGGATGTCTATTAGTTTAGAGTATTGTTTATTGAGATTAATGGTTTTCCCTACCTCGTGAATTGTAACTTTTAAACTATATATGTTTAAGAGCTCTTATTCTTTCCCAAACTAAATGTTCACTACACCTCATACATCACCTTAAGGATCCATTAACCTTGCTAAATTGGCCCATCAACATACTCTGTTTCATCATTTAGACACTTGAATTTCACTTGACTCCATAGCCCAATGGATTTGACAACCTCCCACTCCACCTATTCCACTTGACCATCTTACCCAACCAAAACAATCAACAAACCCTACACTTAACAACTAGCCTAAAATCAAAACCCTAGAGAAAAAAGAACACATCCTTTGCACCCAATAGAGAGATCCCTCTCTGAGTCCATGAAGGCTAGGTCCCAGGACTCCAAAGACTGGTTTCATGTTACCCTGTCATTTGGTATACCAATCTTCCAAATCACGGGACCCTAACAGGTATGTTTCTCAAATGTTGCAAAAGAAGCATTATGAACATAAACAAAAGGAATTGTACTTGAAATGCTTATTACCTCCTTAAACATACTATTTATATTTCTAGCTTTTGATGATGATGATGACATTGTATATGACTCTAGGCACCTACTTTTACCAATTGACATATGATGAGAATCTTGGATATGCTTGCAAAATTCAAATGCATAATTTTCCTCATAAGGTCCATAACCACTATTTGAACCATACCCACATATTCACTTTACTTTGGAGGTTTCTTTTGTTGTTACGAGAGTGGAAATTTTAGCAACTTGTTCCTCAAGAACATAATACAACTCAATGCACATATCCCTCTTATCTTCTTCAATGATTTCTAGCATTCTTCTCAATTAAATGTTCTCCATACCAAGAGACAAATTCATCTCCTCTAGATCTTGGAGACTCCTCTTGCCCATTCTTGCAAATTTATCAGACCTTGCTCTGAGACCACCTGATCTAAAATTGGAGGAGAAATTATCCTTCCTAAAAATGATCGTTCACTAATGCTTTGCAAGGAAAAATGGGTCTTAACACAAAACAAGTTTTCCAAAGCTCTCTTCAAGTTATGAGTTAGTTTTCACATGTAAACTTAAACCATAAGTAAAATATAATTAATAAACTCATACATGAATTCATGAAGAGCACAAAAAATAATTTGGTGATGTAGTTCACCTCTCTTGGGCTACATCTCCGGGCATGCCAACATAGCTAGACTGCTCCATATATTAAGTTTAAACGAGTACATAAAATTTTTCTGATAAAAAAAATGTCTAATTCCCCTTCAAGGAAATGTTATCCTGCAAAGAAATCTCACTATAAACATCATGAAAACCTACAGTGAGTCATGAAAACATAAAAAACACAAGGTGTCTCCTACAAAGACCATGTACTCTATCTGAAATGAGCATACATGAGCACATAAGCACTTAATTCCACATTCAAGGACAAAAAGGAAGCTTTCCTCAATAAGACATAGTGAGAAAAGAATATATGAGATGAACCTGACAAATAACAACTGCTACAATATAAATATGAAGGTAAGAAAACCCCTACAAGGCCTTCTCCATGCTCAAACACCTTCAAGAACTGCTCCAAAACACTGATTGATCCATACACCCATGAAATTGAACCTGCAAAATGTCTCTTCATATGTGCTCAAATAAGAAAATAGAGGTCACTATTAGATCCATAATGTCCATAAACCCCTAGGTAGACTATTATTGAGCTAAAAAAGTCCAAAAAATCACTAGTTTATGACTCCCTAAACTCAGAATGAAGTTTTACTATTATCCATCCTACAATCAGACCAATAGTCTAATTGTCCTACAAATTCGTCCTATTTTCCACTGCAAAGGCAAATTTTTTTCTCTTTGATGGTGCAATTTGTTGGAAAATTAAATTTCCCAATAACCCTTAAAGGCAGAAATTTTGGCCACATGGGGCATGCAGTCAGGGGCCAGGGCCAATGACCCGCCCCCGCCAACTTATGCCCTTGAAGTTAGGGTGCATGGTCACATTAATTCCATGGCTCCAAGGTTGGGGCCAACGGCCCGCCCTAACCATCAGAGCCCCCATCGTAGTCTTCCATGCTCTTGTGAAAGGCCATATGGCTTGGGGATGAACCCTTTATAAGCACCCTCCATTGAAGTTCCTTGCCACGGTTTTGTGGAAGGCATGTGACTTGGACCCCAGGCTAATGTTGATCCCCCTCCATACTGCGCCTTCTCATGATCTCTCCATTAGTCGTATGGAAACAAATGTGACCCAATGTCCGGTCTAGTCCTCAGACCCCATCTCCTTTTGCACCATGGGTCATATGTCAAGGTTGTGACGAGGGTCAGGGATGGCAGTTCACCACTTCCCCCAAACATGTACTTTATAAATTTTAAATTAATTTTTTTACCATAGCTTTATAAGAACCACTATGAGGCCTAGTGGTAAAGCGCTACAATGTTAAAATCCTTCCCAGGCCTTTGTCCGACTGTTAACACCAAAAAATTGTAAACTAAAAAATACATTAGAAAATGTCGAGGAAAAGGTAAAAATGAATATTTTCTAGTAGAAAACATCATGGAAGGACAAAAATTTAAAATTTTCCTAAGGTTATGCAAGAAATTTTTACTGCGCACCAGAAACAAAGAAAGTTTGTGTGGACCACGCGCCTTTTCCTTTGAAAGCCACGTGGTCCTGGGAAGGGCTAAATTTCATTTTCTGGGACCAATTCCCACACTTGGGGAGTTTATTATCTCTCATGGCCATTCAAGGATGGTCGACTTGAGGTCACCCTGAAGATATGAAACCCTCAGAGGAATCTATTGTCCTACTCTTGGGCCACTATCACTCTTGGGCTAAGGGAGGGAAGATGAGTTCAAAAAATATCTATATAAACAAGCCATGGGAAGATAAAAACATGATACATTGTTATGGTGGCCAAATTTTCACCAGAGAAATTCCACATTTCACTGTTGAAGCAAGGGAAGTGAGAGAACTAGCATGTTGGCCATATTGTTTCTAAGTAATCCAACATCTTAGTGAGAGAAGAACAATCCACCATTGGAGAGTCTTCACACTTCTTTTGAGAGAGAAGAGAAGCTTGAAAAGAGACCAAGGAAAGGGACCTCCTTGCTAAGGATATTTTAGCTCCATAGCTCAAAGGATTCTCTTCAAGTTTTTTATAATTATATTGTATTCTTCTACCATCAATAGTTAATAAAGGGAGTATTTCTCCATTGATATATTGACACGTTTTCTCCATTTAGAATTTTGTTTTATTTGTCTCTTTCGTTTAGGCTTATGTTTCTATAGGAATTACATCCAGTAATAATCATGATTTTCTGTACTAAAGTCTGTCAGTAACAACACCAACTATCTATGTGATCCTTTGTAGGGAACAACCAACTGTTAAGGAGGTGTTATTTGGTACTCCATTTCCACAAAAACACTAACAAAGAATTGGTGACTCCACTGGTTTCTTTTCTTGGTCTAACAATTGTTTTGTAGGACCTCCTCTCTACATAACCAGCTACAAGGTGCTCGATACATCTCTGGGATTTTTTTCAAGACTTTTTGGACTTGTTATGAGCTTCAGAAAGCAAAAAAATGTCTCTCTGTTCTCGATCGCACACTTTTTGCTCTGACAGATGCGTCGTTCCACGTCTGTGTTGGAATAATATGCACGGTGTTCCAAAAAGCCAAAAAAGCCTTGTATTTTCCATTTTTACATGTGATTGGCATACTTTTGTGAATTTCCTTCACCATTGCACTGTGTTATTCTGTTTTTTAGTTTGACTAGTTGTTGTGCTAGCCATAATTAGTAGAGCAATTAGAGTTTTGTTTATTTTTTATATTTGCAAAAAACACACAGCTGAATTAGGGAGAAGAGTAAGTGGTGAAATTCCACACATATTTTTCAAACTATTTTGTTGAAGTTTATGCACACCACATAGTTTAATTAGTGAAGGAGTAAGTGGCCCATCATCCAAAAATCTTGCTACTAAACAAGCTATTTTTCATTTTTGTTTTCATTTGTGTTGGGACTAGGGTAAAATGTTAGTAAAGAAAGAAAGTAGTCTCTCCTTCTCTTAACACTCTAGGTGAACCTCAGATTTCATATGAATTCTTTCCCAAAGCATTTAAATTCCCCATCTCCCTTTAGTTCCGCATAGCTTAAGTAGGAGAATTGTAAGCATCCCATTATCCGAAAATCATTTCTATTTCATGCAAGGAACACTCAAAACACGTAATGTAAATTAGAGGGATATAGTAAAGTATCATTGCATATCTGCATCTTATCACACTTTTGTATGTTCACTTCACCACACACTAAGAATTTATAAGATTTTCATAAGAAGGCATCTGGTATTCAGATATTTTTGCGCTTAGCTAATCTTTGCTTAACCATTCACAACCTAAGAAAATTCAAGACAATTAAAAACAACCATAACTTGAACCAACTAATTCTCCCCACAAGGGTAATAAAAGAAGCAATATTTCAGGTTAAGACCATTGGGGGTAGGCATCCCATAAGCTACCATGGTCATTTTACATCTATGAAACATAGATGTTTACTTCTAGGGTGCTTAACAATCCTTCAATAATTGCACGTAAAATATTTCCTGAGCATAACAGAGAGTCAATTCAGAGGGGGTTCGGCTTAGGTCCAGTGTGTGCGGTACTCTTTAGGGCTATCTGACCCATCTGGTGCTCGGTATTGGTAACTGAATACCAAGAAGCTAAAGAATCAAATTCTCACGTGGGACGAAGGTAATTTAGTGACAAAAATATAGGGCATCCTTTCCCTATAGGTGACGGTGCAGGAAACACTCGATCCTCATTTCCATTATCTTGGTTGATTCTTCGATTGCTAGAAGGTGTCAATAGTTCTTTCAGTACGTTGGCCCCAATACCCATCATAAAATATCTTCGCAAGGCCTAGTTAATTTGAGAGTGGTAAGGATGATCAGGCTGACATAGTATTTTTATCATACGTAAACAAACAATTTTTTTTTTTTCATGACTGATCACATAGCTTAATATAAAGGAAAATTACCTTTCCATTTTCGCTTTTTTTTTATGTATGTGATTATATTGCATTGATAAAAATATTCTTCCCTCCAAAGTTACAAATTAATTCACACTAATCAACACCATAGGGAACCCCAAGGCACCCCATCGATCTAGGCTTTTCTTAGACCTCCCCCCATTACTGGGAGGTGTGCCAGGCCTCCCACCATTTAGGTGCACAGGATGACGCGCAACCACTATTATAATATCTTCCTTTATCGGGGAAAATTTTCTTAGGACCGCTCCTCTACAAAATACACCTTTCAAAACCCCACAAGGGTCACCAATCACTACTTGTTTAGGGAGCCCACATACCACTCCTCCGGATAGCCCTAGGAGCACCCACCAAGGTTGTCTTCCTCTGGCCTCCCCACAGAGGACCCATTTTCATATAGCTATCCAAAATCGTTTCGTGATGGAGGATAACTCGTAAATACCTTTCTTAGCATCCTTGAATCTACTAGATCTAAGTAAGATAACAAATGACCCAATTGCACATGGTCTTAATTGGCCAACCATGCCCTAATATCACTTTAGAAATTCCAAAATTTGAAGAAAAGAAAGGTGAAAACCCAGGGAACCATGTCATGAATTTTCACCTGTGGTTTTCATCAAAAAATATTATAGAAGATACCATTTGACTATGACTATTTAAACACACCCTTATAGGTCCTGCAATGAAATGGTATGTTGACAAGCCTTCTGCGTCACTTGGAACATTCATCATCCTAGCTACAAATTTCCTCCCGTTCTTCCAGCTCCTAATTCTTCATGAATCATGAATGGAAATCCTCACCCATTTCAGAAAAACACCTTCCATACACATATATGACCATATCCATGAATGGCGAAAATGTTGTATCTTGTGCAAAGCCAATTTCAATGATAGAGTTATCTTGGACTTGTTTTTGAGATACCTCACATTAGAAATTTGAAAAGAAGTGGAAACATCATACCTGTGTAATGAGGAAGAAGCCATTAGTAAATCCCAACAACTAGATATCATATAAACCCAGTCTAGATATATCTAACATATCCTTCCAAAATCCCCATGCCTACAAACTTACAGAGAGATACCATGCACATCAAATAATGTTGATGCATTGATAGGATCCTTAACCCAAAATCAACCTAACAAAACTTACGAGTATCTTAGATATTCAGTGGCTAGTCAAACATTCGATATGAATTAGAATGTATCGCACCCAGGATACTACCCTAGTCATCCTGAACCATTGAAAAATGCGACCAAAAGTGTTAAATAATATCATCCCCCATAGGGAGGACCATACCCTCCCCATAAAGGAAATAAATACTCTTCTAGGAACACTGATGTAAGAGAGTCATCCCAGAATGCGTACACCAATCAGGGACAAGGAAAGCAATATTCTCCTTTCCCCGCACAACAACAAAATATACCACCAATGAAAAATAACGCAGGGGTTAATTTAGTGCAACCCTCCTAAGCTAAAAAAAAATCGTCATATGACTTGGAGAATGATAAAAATTCTCCAAACATTGGTAAGAAAAAAATAAGAGAAAACCAAAGGGAGACACTGGACAGGGGGGCAACAATCAACAATGCCCCCATCGAATATAGGCTAGGGGCAACCCCAACCAAAATCTGAACCAGGAACCAACCAACAAATCTCAAAGGAAAAAAAAGATGACCAGTCTAAGGACCAATCATTCTTGTGCCATATGTGAGGAGTATTTTCATTACACCCACCACTGTATCGAGCTCCCTGAGTTGAAAATACTCCAGGGAAATAGGGGACAAGGGGGGCAGGACTAACAACCTGTAGTAATGCAAGAACCTTTCCCCCATTAAGGAGTGGGTAATAATCAACAACATCAACCACCCCAAGAAAGAAATTATTGAGGGAACACTCAAAATAATTCTCATCACAATATCTACATGGAAGGAGAAGAAATTCTCCTGCAAATGCGAAATAAAAATAATGAAGCTCCCCTAGACACCAACCTAGCAACCTCGAGCACAAGTGCACCCATAACACCATTGGCTCTTTCTAGGGTACCTATCGAACCTACTAAAAAATTTGTAAGAGGTCCCATGAGGTGCACATGACATATGTTGAAGGTGGTTCATAGCTATAGCATAGTGTATGACTTGGCTTAGTCCCCCTCAGCTATGTTAGCATTAGAAATCTTGCAATCTTGACCAGCCCAACAGAAAGCCTTACTTTCCGAATTAGGCGCAATTTACCCTTCTAATTCCTGCTTAATAGTTTTTGATCTAGATAAAGCGAACCCATGACTCCCTTCTATAGTCGTCTTTCAAATTCTGATTTCAATATAGAACATCACCATTCATAGTTGCATCGTGGGTGAAGGAGTGTCCACATGTATCATGTAAAAAATGGTTTGGAAAAAGTTAGGATCACCAGAACTGAAACCATTTGATATCATGCCTAGAGAATATGATGGGCACCCATCTTCCCCTATAGGTATTTTTCAAGACCGACTAGTACATCTCGCCGACAAGACTGTGCTCATTGACATTGAAGTGCTTGATGCACAACTAGAGTATAACATTCTTCTTGGAAAAATTTATATGTATGAAATGACTACGGTAGCATCCTCCATATTCAGAGTAATTATTTTCCCCCACGACAGGAAATTTGTTACTATAGACCAACTCATGTATTACGAGAAGAAACTTGTAACTGCCATTGATGGTGTGCTACCATATGTAGATTCATAAGCGAAGTTGGTCAAAACATACATAGAGATTTATCCCTGTCACTTCAAACCATATAGTCTCCTAGGAACATACCCTGGAGAACCTCTTGTGTTACCAGGAGAAGCTCTGGTAACTATTGAGTCAAGAACTAGAGCCCCACACCATGAATGTGACTGCTATCGACTCGACATTCCTTCCATATGCCATCACTTCAACCCCCTTCTTATACCCCCTGTCTGGTTTTGTATCACACCAGGTAATGGAAACCCTTACATTACCAACCATGGCTCTCATGATTCTGGTTTGGTATTTGGCCCCACAGGCCATGTCAAGAAACTCAGGTATAACCTCTACAGGTATCATCCCTATCGCCTTTAAGGAGGCCATCATAACTCAGGAAAAACCCGTAGTGACACTAGCCAACGCCACTAAAAAGGAGAAGAAAAAAGGGAAGAAGGTGGACACTACTATATAGTTGGCCCTCCTACCAACACTTGCCGAGAGTTAGAAGAGTTAAAATCTCTTCTACATGTTGAAAGAATGAATTTGACCACAAATCTGCACAAAATAGAAAAGGTTACAAAAATCCAAGGTAAGGCATTACACACCAACCATGCATGCGCCAGATGTGAAAAGTACAGGAATTATACCCATAATTTCCCTAAAATCCCTTGATATAGGGATCGTTACACACACTGGCTCAATCCAATTCCAATGATCCATCCGTAACACCAATGTAGATAGGGGTGAAAAATCGAAAACCATCTTATACATATGATAAGAACCAATATCATGCTCGTACCCAACACATCCAACTGCGCATGAACCAAGAAGGAAAATAGAGGCTACACCTCATGTCCCAGTCTACGCTTTGTGCAAAAAACCTGATCATTTGATCACCCAATGCCCTGAATTAAGGGAATTTAATCAATGGTACCTAATCACCCATGTTGCCCAAAGAAAATTATCCACACATAGACGACATACTTGTCATATATATAGAAGTAACCATCATGTGCGTCGTTGTCCCCACCTCCCTCGATTCCGCTCTATGTTAGAATTCATGCATCGGTGCATCGCTGAAATTTTTGACTTAGTTAGTATGAACTCAGAGCCTTCAGAAAATAGCACAACTCAAGGGAATGAATCATTTATGTCCATCTTGTGTGTGTTCAAAGAGATAAATCTAGCATAAATCTCGTCGCCCTCTTTTCACCATCACCGACCTAGATATTGGAGGAAGAAGAAAAGCCCCAATAAGGCATGGTTCAAACCAAACCTCCCATGTGCCCTATGCGATAAACCCAACCACCTGGTCAACCAATGTAGGGAGTTGACCAGGTTTGCTGATATTTTCTGCACAGTAACCCCTATCCCAAAAATACATATCTCTAATAGAAATAAAATCACTTGCTGCTATTGTCTCATATTTTCCCAATTTCATCATATGAATAATTTTCAATATCTTCCACAATTGCGAGAAACTAGAGCAACGTTAAACCAAAATCACCCAAGGAAGCCACATCACACTAAAGCTAAGACCAGGAGATGGAAAAAACACAGAAATGCCCCATCTCATGACCCCAACCAAGCATCATCATCTTACGTCGTAAGTAGTATTGACTTGCATACCATTTACTCGGTAAATACCTGCCATGTGTGTGACATTTGCACTAGTCACTCTCACGGTACAAAAGCATGCTCTACGTTACAAAATTTTTGGCATCTTAGGATTCAACCCTAGTTTCGTATAGAGGAGGATTCCTTTGCCCCTTGTACACCAACAAGATCACACGAACCCCCCCTCACCCAGTACAAACTAACCAACATGGAAATTCTTCCACCACTTAATGCTAATGACACGCAACATAAAAAAAAATTAATCTCATCACTCATGGGAACCATGATTCGTGTTGTTTTCTCATCATTTTTTGGTTTCGAGACCGCTACAACTTCCATACTAGTAGTAGTATCATCGACGCTGAAGACCCACCCTATCTGTGCTTTGTCAATGTCATCTAGCTCTATGACATCAACTACTGAATCATATTCTTGTTTTCCGACCAACATTTTTAGGCCCGAATTCCCTCCTCACATCCTTGCACAAACCAATTCCCCCTTAGATAATATATTTCACTCCGATGAAGATATTTGGAGGCCATGACGAAACCTGAATTTCCATGGGATGCCATGCACCATCGTTCATTTTTTATACCAGAAAAAAAAATTCGTGCTTAGAAACACACCAAACCATGATATATGCACCATTGAAGCTAAATATTTCCTTGCATTGGGAAAAGTATATTGGTTTAAAAATCCTATCACTGTGCCTGATACGTTTGAGAAAGGTAACATGGAGAATATTTCACCTACCGTTAAGGTGAATATTTTAAAAAGACCCAGTAAGGTCGAAGAATATCCCTGTGGGCAGCATGCTCTCCAGAATAAGTAGCCTCGTACACCTCCCTATTACAAGAATACAAGCATATATTTGTGTGGGATTACTCGGAGATGCCAGGAATATGTCCCACCATTGTGGAACATCATATTGACACATGGTCTGACTCCCTCCTCATCCGGCAAAAACAACTTCAATTACACCCATCTAAGGTCAAAGAAATCAAGCAGGAGATAGATAAACTTCACAAAGCTGGGTTTATCTACCCGATTTCTTACACATCTTGGATTTATAACCCTGTACCCATCATGAAAAAACATGGCACTATTCGTGTTTGTACCAATTTTCGGGATTTGAACAAATCTTGTCCCAAGGAAAATTACCCCACACCATTCATTAACCAAGCCATATATGCTTATGCCGGGTATGAGGCCTTATCTTTTATGGATGGGTTCTCAGGGTATAATTAGATCCATATTCGACATACATATTGATACAAAACCACAATCACCACCCCTTGGGATACCTTCACATACCAAGTTATGTCATTCAGTCTTAAAAATGATGGTGCCACCTTCCAACAGGCCATGAAATACATCTTTCATGGCTTATCTCATCTCATCCTTGCCTATTTGGATGAACTAACTGTACGATCCAATACCCATGCTGACCATTTGGAAGATCTGTGCTTGGTTTTTCAGATACCCTGACAATATAACCTATGCTTGAACCCTCTCAAGTTTGTCTTATGCGTTAAAGCCGAAATATTGCTAGGATTCATTGTTTCATAGCAAGGTATTAGAGTTGAACCTCTCAAATTCTATGGGATCAAAGAATTACCACCTCAAAAAGCATTGAAGTAGCTAGTTACAAATCCTATAGGGTAAGGAAAACTTCTTACTACGCTTTATCCCCGACTATGCCACTTGCACGTAGGGCTTCCTGTGTCTCCTCCATCAAGACATTCCCTTCCATTAGAAGGATTTTGAGGTCTAAAATGGGCCTCCTACGAAAAATATACAACCAAAATAAACTTTATTAGAAGCAATAGGATTCAAGATGATGATGTAAACCATGGGGTATGATTCACCATTTTTGGAGTAAAAAAGTAAAAAGATTAAAAATTAATAAAATATTAAAACTACATTTTCAACTTATCTCCCTAAGTTTTTACTCAAATTTCAAGCAGGAGTACTTGTTGGATGAAAAAATTAATTCCTCATCCAAGGAGTACCCATGTTGCATACTTTCGATGGACCCTGCTACACGAAAATGAGAAATACATGAAAAACATGATTGCAATCACATTTTTCATGTATTTCTCATTTTTTGTGTACAAAGGTCCATAAAAAGTATGGAACGTGGGCACTCCTTGGATGATGAATCAAATTATACATCCAATGAGTGTTTCCACTTGAAATTTGAGTAAACCCATAAGGTAAATGTTGAAAATATGAGTTAAAAAAACAGTTTTTCCTTTTTTCCATCTAAAATTTGATGATTTAATCTAACATTATTTTATTATTTCCATTATTATTTTATAATCTCTTTAGGAGGCATATTTTAGACCTTAAAATTCCCCTAATGTAATGGCATGAACATGCCCAAAAATCATTTGAAGTGTTAAAAGACACCTTGTCTTTAGCTCCTTTGATCAACCCACCTTACCACAATAAATATTACACTCTATATCTATCTGTGTCAAATGTAGCCATTGCAAGGGTGCTAGTCTAGAATAGACCAAAAAACAAGGAACACTTAATTTATTACGTAAGAAAAAACTTAGCCAGGCCTACATTGAAGTATGAGCCAAAAGAGAAAAGAGCCTTAGCCCTAGTACATTCAATACTAAATCTTCGAAACTATATCGTCCTTCGAACCACCTCTGTCATAGAATCCATTGACCCCATGCGATATTTTCTCACTCGCCCTATGATGAATCATAAAAACACCCGATGGGTAGTTATACTACAGGAATTTGATTTGCAGTTTAGTTCCCATAAAATAAAAAAGGCACTCATCCTTGTTGAATTCATCACTGATCTCCCAAAAATGACCCAAGGGTCCCCCATTAATGATATACTACCTGATGAACGTTTTTTATTAGTGACAATGAAGGACCCATGGTACAGTGATGTCCTTCTTTTCTTATGAACTTAGAAGTTCAAACCTTAAATCACTTATGATGACCAAAGGTGCATATGCCATCAACCCCCTGATACCTTCTTCCGGGGGATGACCTTTACCAAAGAGGTGTCAACATAATCTTACGTCGATAACTCACTCACAACCAAGCTAAACAAGTCATTAACGACTTCCGCATTGGGGCCTGCGGCGATCACCTCTCTAGGATGGCCACCACCTAAAAGGTCCTCCGTGCAGCTTACTTCTGGCCCACCCTTTTTCACGATTGTGTAAAAATAGTCAAAATATGTGACCAATGCCAATGCTACGCTCACAAGGCGTGAGCCTTTTCAGCTCCCCCACACCCGATCATCATAGTAGGCCCATTTTTTAAATGGGGCATTGACTTCATGAATTGTAACCCCACATCATCTGACAACCACAAGTACATAATTGTGGTTG
Source organism: Pinus albicaulis (assembly GCA_034641835.2). Taxonomy (NCBI): domain Eukaryota; kingdom Viridiplantae; phylum Streptophyta; class Pinopsida; order Pinales; family Pinaceae; genus Pinus; species Pinus albicaulis. Next base: position 815,353,224 of record CM076581.1, on the reverse strand, counting down.
TTGATTATTTCACCAAATGGGAAGACGCCATGCCCACATACAAAAACACCGCAGGAACCCCTGCATGGTTTTTCTTTAACCATGTAATGACACGGTTCGATGTCCCAAAGGAATATGTGTTAGATCATGGGAAACATTTCGAAAACAAAATATTCAAGGAGTTATGCCAACACCTTGGTTTTTTTCATGAGTTTACATCACCATACTACCCCCAGTCTAATGGTCAGGTAAAATCCGTTAACAAAGTCCTCAAAACTATGTTGCAACATTTGGTGAAAAACCACAAAAAAAATTGGCACCACATGGTGTTCTCAGCCCTATGGGCATACCACAAGGTGCTCAAAGCATCAACACGATTCACACCCTTCCAGTTAGTTTACGAGGTGGAGACTGTGCTTCCCATTGAACACGAAATCCCCACCATTCTTTAAACCATTGAACTTATCACCAATACTAAGCCCTTAGGGCAATGGTTGGTACAACTAGAAATCATCGACGAAATTTGACAAGAGTCTCTCCAACTTAAATAATGCCACAAGAAGAGGGTCAAAACATCATTTGATTGCAACATCACCCCTCGATCATTCACTGAGGGAGAATTATTCCTATGCTATGATGCCGCACAATAAGCTTTAAGACCCAAGAAGTTAGAGACATTATGGAAGGGTCCATACATTGTTAAAAATTTCCTCCTCAAGGGAGCATATATTTTATCAGAGCTTAACACGACGTCCCCAAAAAACCCCGTCAATGGACACTATCTCAAAAAATTTCACCCATAAAAGAAGGGCCTCAACACTCTAGAATGAATATGTATGCACTATAATTTTTTATGATGATCACATCATCATGGAAATTTTCTAAAATGACGCTCTCTCATCCTGTGTGGTAGATGAATCGTTCACCAAACTACTATTTTGGATTTGGTGATGGTGACTCGTGATGGTTATAAAATTTAGCTACTGTTGCATGGGCAATATATTCTCCTGATCGGTCACCATACCTCACTAATGGGATGTGTATCTGTTCAAGCACTAATAATCAAGCAGAATATGATGTTTTCATAGGACTGTTAAGTGACACCTTCCTCCAAGGAATCCACCATTTACATGTCTTCCTTGATTCCGAGTTGGTTTAATCACAATTAAAACAAATCTTTCAAGTGCGTGATTCACGCCTCTTTAGGAAATACCTGCATGCAAAAAGATTAGCCCGTAGTTTTGATCACATAACATTTAAACATATACTAAGAAATAAAAATCATGTAGCTAATTGCATAGATAACCATATCCTATATTGGAATGCATCACATATATACCATCGACCATAAGCAACATAAAAAAACATCATAAAAATATCCATATACATATCATGAGAGCTGTTAAAATACATATCGCATATATATATATATATATATATCAAAAAATGCATGTGTGTCCCAGTATACAAAAAATGAGTCCACTGGCTCATCGCAAAGCAAAAAATATGTTATAAAAACGATAGGGGGCATCCTCATAATGGGTTCTTGCATTGGTACATACATAAATAAGTCTAGAGATAAGCCCCTATAGTTGGGTCGTGTGGGCCCACATCCACACCAGGAGCTATAATGGGAGCAACAGTAGCCACCAAAAAAGGTACTCGGCACAAAGTCGAGTGATGCGCTCACTCACGGGCCACCACTATCTCCATAGCAAGCTCCGCCAAGTCGTTAAAGCCCCTGGTGGGCATCCCCTAGGTCAAGGTATTTACGCTCTCCCAAGTTTCTCTATAATCTCACAACCGAGCCTTCAAAACCTTAGCATGAACCTCTGTAGCCTCGTCAGCCTCTACGTGCGTGAGTAAAGCTACAACATCTCTAGCTATCACCACACTAGTACCCTCCCCCAGGGGTCCACCCATCTCCAAATTGGGTGGTGGCACCGATGGTATAGGACTAGGTGAAGGCCTGTTAGGTCGCGATCTCCATGGAGCCTATGCTACCCTTGGAAATCTCATTCCCTGAGGATCATTGCCTACTAGGAAGGCCAGAGGTCATCCACTGGGACCTACATCTGCAAGTAAATAAACATGGTATTAGTGTCATCATAAAAAATACATACATATATACATGTAAATAATACTCAAATGAATAAAAAATATAAATATCATACCTGTCGTCCCCCAAGCATAACTCGAGGGAAGACCCATGTTTGGGTCACCACGAAAGTCCACTCCATGATAGGGAAACTCTAAGATCAGCTGAGGGTTGGAATCAAACCAATCCTCCACAATGGCGTTCCAATATCTCCCTTCAGTTTCCCCTCCATGTTGGGGCATAAAGGGATCCCATCTCCATATCCAAGGATCCCTCAGAGGACCAAGCGGCACCGCAATGAAGGGTCGTAGCATGATGACCCTCTCATACCTAATACTAGAAATGATACTGAAATAACAGAAGGTCTTAGCTCTCCCTCATTGCACTCGAGAAAGTTGAAATACCACACCATGATAAAATAGGCGGGTCCAATAAAAAAAGTGACCCGCCTTTAGCTGCTATAGAACCACTATATGTGGCCCTTATACTCTATGGGGAAAATCCGACCCCACAAACCACACAATCATGGACAAAGTTGCACGCTCAGTCAAACTCAATATATTGGAAACATGAATGCATCCCTATGAAATGGCATTGGGCCCACAATGCCCCTCCTGCTCAGCCCAATTCCATATGTTCCATGCCCTTAGTGGCAATGGAAAAGACAATACCTCCCCACAAGGCATAATACCAGTCATAAAGTACACATATAACTTTGCCAATATAGATAACTCAACTCGTCACACTACCATAATATGTCGCTCTCTATCCCAACAACGAATCAGGAATTGTAAAAATATATCTTGGGATCTTAGGATGGGATTCCGAAGAAACTTTAGCAACCGCCATATTAACAGAGTCTCATGAACATATGGGTCCTGAGCCACCTCACCGCGGAGGGTGGTCCACTCTCTCTCTCTCTCCACATCATACTGCCACCAAAAAACATAAAAAATATCATTTTTGGCCCCTTTTAGCTAAAAAATAAGCAAATATTTCTTTAGCAAGACCACGCGCCTTGAGCCCACACATACTTGCATGCTACATGTTAGAGTGTTGAACATGCACATGTTTCATGCAACTATTTAGCGAACATGCGCCTCGACTGCCATGGCAAGTTGACACACTTGTTCTTCACACAGACGTGACAACTCCACATCTGTGCCTGACATAGATGTTGAGTACGACGTGCCTGCATCAGGATTTTGCGCGTGGTTGGCGCATGAAGCTCATGGCTTCACACGTCGACCACGCGACTCTCTTTGAGTCACTCACGCGATCCCCTAGAGTTAACCCTAAAAAGGCCCTACATGGGACCCTTGTACGATCTACCTACCCTACAAGATGAAAAAATGAAAAGTATAATGTTTTATATCCTACCTGTGCCTCTCTACGTGCATCCCAGGTGCTTTAGCTGACTGTAATGGAAATAAACACTCCAATGACATCCTCTGACCTCTCAATCTCACTAGTGAAAATGAATTGAAATAGTTCCCCTTTGGCCTATATATCACCCTTTTTTACATTTATTTGGAGCCCATAACTAGATCTTGGGACATCCATTCTCAAAACCGCAAGAGACACAAGGATCAATACTCCATCATCTTCAGCCTGGAAATTTCCATTCCAGTTACTACCAAAAATATTTTTTGGGCCCATAACACATCCTAACATTCATCTTAGGTATGCCTTCTCTTTATTTTTTAATTCATATCATCATAGATTATTCATAGATTTAAAAAAGATGCTTTCACTTGGGGTACTGGCCACAAATTTTGCAGGTACATTAAAAACACCACGCTTCGATCAACATCCCAAAAAAAAGAACAAGAGCATGTATCATTCAACACTCAACATGACAACCTTCCTTTTAAGCTTTGCATATCGTGACATCATTTCTCTAAAATTACACTATAGGGTCCATCATATCGACCATGTTTATAATCACCTCACCTTGCACATGATAAACACCCATTATGGTTGATAGAACCTCACCACTCATGGCTCCCATCATATTTGTAGACCACCATCCGCTATTAGGAGCCATGACCACCCACACAAGACCAGGAACCACCTCATTTATACACCTTGATAATCAACCTCATTCTTCTTCACTCATCACATACTAAAACCCAATCTCGGTCCACCACCAATTTATTTATGACAGATTAGTAAGACGCATTACCACGTTTGACATTTGGCCTATCACACCCCCATGAGCATAGACCATCTCTGTCAGTTCATCTGCATCATCACCCTCACACTGAGACCAACCAATGGGGCCCCCACCCTCAACAAAAAAATTCTTTCCTTGTATCATCATGCAGGACCATACATGGTTATGGGGAACTCATCTCCATGTTTGTACATCCAAACTATTTTTACATTCTTTTAGGAGGTGTACAAGTTTTTTTTTCGAAGAAAAAATTGCACCCATATTTTTACGTTTCATACCTGGCGGAAGTTCCTTGTCACCATTGGTCAGAGCTTGCACATTCTTTACCAAAGCCAAATCACGCTAGTCAGAGCATGCTTACACCCACCTTGGATGCCCTACCAACTCTAGTGCTACCCCTATCATAAATTTTTTTGACTGTCGTCACTTGAATTCATAGCTCTGAGATCGGGCCAATTGTTCATAACCATCATTTATAGCCAAATCTCATCATTATGCCTTGTTAACTCACCATACTACACTTTTCTTCACTCAAAACCCTGATTCCTTGTATTTACACTTGTTTTGGACAGTTGATGCTTCTTTCCTGTTGACTTTACCAAACATATTCCAAGATTGAGGTAGTAGCTTGGATGGTTTCCCCCCCAATTAGGGAACTTCCTCAAATGGAACGATGGGAATCAAAATTTCCCATTGATTTTATCGATCCCCCTAACATTCGACATCAACACCAGTTCTCATGTCAAGGTGGTATCATACTTCATAATCACTGCACTCTTCCATTTAGTCAAAGACCCGAACATTGATAAGAATCTCTTTCAAGAATGCTTAAACCACAATGAATGGGAGGTTCCCAAAAGTGGAAGACCCATGCATATATTGAGCACCTCATCAAAATGTGATTCACCCAGACAATGCATGTGGGAACCAAATTCAGCCTATTTTTCAAAGAAAAAACGCCCTTTAGAGTATCAACCATTGTCATCAGCAACCAACAGTAGGAAACTTACCAAAATGTGACTTGAAAAAACCAGTATATCTATCAGATTTTATTAACTAGACATCATAAACGAGCATGGGACATGCCCACCTCGTAGAAAAAATTATTATTTTATCACTTAAGTTTTCCTATAGAGCATGGTTATGTAATATCCCAAAAGGGAGAATGCATTAATACTAAAACACAATATAAGAACTGAAACAAAGTAAAAAATAAATCTAAATACACCATACAAATGTACGGAATAACTGAGCCATTTTATTATGTGGTAGGTGGATAAACAATACAACATTGCTCAAAATATGAGACACTCAAGCCAAAAAGATGGCTTAGAATGACCTTGAAATGATCCCACTAGAGGGACTGCGTAACTGCAAGACTGCTGGAAGTAAAAATGCACTATCCCTACTGCAACTGTTGAGTATACAACTACCAGAAAATATAAATGTAGATCTAGGTAGTTTGGGAGCTCCGATGATGTTGAGAATTTAGATTCGGGCTCTATGATGGATACCCAAGATAACCCAGAAAGGGATTTCTAGATCTAGAAACCTAGGAAAATCACCCTCTTAGGGCTTGCACATACACACTGCTAGGTATGTAGATCTGCTGCATGAACTGAAGAATAGATGGCTGCAACGTATACAATCAGCTCTATGCAAGAAGGGTTGACCCCTTCACTAGATTCTCAAGTTAAAATCTCAAGATCTAGCTCCTCCAATATTATCCACTAAATACAGCTGTTGATCACTCAAAAGCTTTAGAAAACTGCAATGTCAGAGAGGGAGGCTCAATAACCTATTGATGGATATGTCATATTAGCTCTGTAATGATGGAAACAATGAATACAAAGTGAGGAAATGGTCCCTCATAGGATTTCCAGCTGAAATACTGGAAACTTCCTTCCTCCAATAGATATACAAGACTGGACTGTGAAATCCCTTGGGGAAATTGCTGCTCCAGGGAGGTATGAAATGTTGGCCTGGATTTCAGATATGGATGTACATATCCTAGAAGAATGAACATGAAGAACAAGGTGAAAGGATGAATCCTCCACATGTTTCCTAGCTGAAATGCTAGAAACAACCACCACCTCTCAAACCCTTGAACATGAATTGCATTATTCCTATAGCTAGAAGCACATATGAGTGTGGCTGAAGATGGCACCAATTCCTGATTATAAGTGGAGCTCAATAGAAACCTTCCTAGAGTAGGCACTTGAAGTCCCCCATGGGTAAGGGTGGGATTTCCGCTCAAAAACACCTTGTGCTAAAAAACACTGCAGACTTAGATAAACAACATAAGCGTGCATAAAAATGTCACATGAAAAATCTAGATCTAAACAGATCAAAAATAATAATCTAAAGCCTACCTTCTATTGTCCCGTCATCTTCATTATATAGATTATGAGCCTTCCATAGGCTATGCCCACCTCATAACTGCGTTGCCTATGTGGTCACTAGCCTCTATGAAGACTGTGTTGTCTCTCCATGATCTCCATTATGTCTGCATTTAATTCCCACTCTCTCCATCATGTGTGCATTAGATGCACCACTTCCTCCACTATCTCATCATAAGTGATTTATGATCTTACTTTGAATGCACTATGATATTAGTTGACCTCCTCCAAGATCCTCATGATTTTACATTAAAGATCCATGATCTCCACTCTTCATTTAAGAAGCTACTCCACTACTCCATAATGTAGATCTAGATCTAAAATATCCACATACACATGTCAAAAGTGGATTATATTCATCAATGGGGTTTGTGGGTCCCTCCACAATCTTATTTACTTAATTAATTATGAAAATTAAGAACTCTAATATTCCAATTATTTTGTAGAAAATTTGGAATATTACAGTTCTCCCCGCCAAAATGTTGCTTGTCCTCAAGCAATTGCAAAAGTGGATACTACATCAAACATCCCCCTCCAAATGGCATCCTCATATGGAAGGTCTCCCCATATGTCACAATGTGTCATGCATGTCCAACTCCAAATCTGCCTCTCTAGAATGTCTAAAATGGCCTCCAACTGGAAAGTTAGATACCCATCCTCATCAATGAATTTCCAAGTGGCAACCATATGATGTCCAAAGATCTCCTCTATACATGAGATACAGGAAATGAAGTGGTTCCTTCCCAAAGTGGAAAGTCGCAACTCATGAACTATCTGTCCAACCCATGATACATAGAGTATATTGCATCTATCGACGCTCTCATCATTAGCCATGTTGGCCATGTAGGATCCAAACATAACATCAACATAGTGAAAAACAAGAAGTAGAGACATATGGAAAAACATGAACAATGTCAAACCATATTCTCCCAATAACAACCACCGTAACAAAGCCTCCTGCTGCCATGCTAGATCATCATGAAAACAAATAAGAGAGCCATACTCTCTCAATAGAATCCACCACAACAATGCTTCTTGCTGCAATGCCAAATCAACATCAATATAAATGCAAGAGCCATACACTCTCAATAGAAGCCACCCCAACAATGCCTCTTGCTGCCACACCACATCATCATTGTACCAAATGTAGTGGCCATATTCTCTCAAGAGAATCCACCGTAGTAAGGCATCTTGTTGTCCCATCACATCGTCATCACACCAAGTACAATTACCATACTCTCCCAATAGAAGCCAACGATGTAAGGCCTCCTGTTGCCATCATCCATCAATGTCATGAAATGTATGGGAAGAAATCAACCCATACTCTTCCAATAGTAACCGCATCAACAAGGATTATTGCTGCCTCCTTACATCATCATGATGCAAGTCATGGAGCAACAACATATTAATGGACCTGTGGAATGTCTCATCAGAACAATAAAAATAAGCTCCCCTATGCCACATCATGTGAGATTTATGCTTTGTCCCAAACCCAAGTACATACATGAGCATGAGATACATCGCAAACAGAAATACATGTAAAGACATGAGACATATCCCAAACAAGAGCAAATATATGGACATAAGATACATCATGAGATATCCAAACTCTCTCTTAAATAACCAGCACAGCCATGCCTCTTGTTGCTGCATGTCATCAGTGATATGTATGGCATCGATCCTGCAAATATGAGATGTTGGGTAAAACCCATACTCACCCAAAAGCAACCAGTGCAACCATGCTTCTTGTTTCTTGGTATCATAGATATGCAATAAGGTAGGAAACCTCCTGCTCCTCATCCGGATCCATTCATCCCAATGTGGATGATGAATCATGCCAAGCTCAATATTGGTATCCTCCAAATGCAGAATACCAACATCTTCCATGTGAATAGCTTTGCACTCCATGAAATGTTGAAGTGCACCTCCATTGAGGTCTCTCCATTAGATCCTTTCATCAATGGCCCATTGGAACCCATAGGGCTACATACATGCTGTAGGTAGAATTTCCTCTTTGAGTTGTGAGATGCTCATCAAGGAAGCTTCATCTTGACAATGGAAAGTGCTCTCCATCACAAGATGTATACCATCTATCATCTTTCCCCTCAGTGCTTCATGAGTGAAGCTACCTTTAGAATGCTCCAAGAATAATGGGGTCCTCTCATCATTACTGATACTAAGTGACAACATTGTAGATCTGTATGGTGATACACGTGTTGTCTCATGGCCACATACAATGCTAAAATCATAGTTTGGCACTGTACTAAATAGGACTGTGCTCCTCCCATCTTCTGCAACTCCACACTTCAACACAAAGTGTTGGGTGTAGCTCATCCATGACAAACTAGTATAGAAATACATCTTCTCCTTGATCAAATCAAGGTCCTCTGTGCAGTGATAATTTGTTGCTCCAAATCAGAAAGGTGCTGTAATCCTTGGTTATGCACTTGCCCTGATGGCATGGTCTCACAAATATCAATATGAGGTACTGAAATAATATGAGATGAAAGTATGTGAAAACCTTGGATAAGTTGAATCTTTGGAACATATTGCACATGTACAAGAGTTCCTCCAACTGGTGCAATAGTCTCTCCTACTGCTAGTAATGGTGATGGATGCTCTTCTACAACTGTACCAACATTGGTATCTGCCTCTTCCTCATGCATCTCATGAATCATGCATGGGGCTCAAAATGTCAAGAACTCAAGACCATCTTGCAAAGATGAAAGTGATCCTCCTCCTGATGTAAGTGCATCTGCAGCTGGTGGTGGTGGTAGAGGCTCCTCATCCTGAGTGATAATGAGGAAATCTTCATTGGGCTCTTCATGTACTATCTCCTCAATGATGGGAGATGTCACTATGTGAGATGTCTCTGGTTTCTTTCTACCATACCTTTGTTGGAAATACTGAGGAGGGGGGGGGGGGGGGTGAATCAGTATTCCTTTCAATTAGAGCATTATTTAATCTTCAATTATTATCAGTGTTTGTACAATGATAGCAGCAAACAATAGGAACACAAATGCACACATTTTTTAAGGTGGAAACCCACTCCGGGACAAAAAACACCTAATGTTTTTCTAATAATTCTTTAATATTCAACTCCAATTGAAAATAAAGCTCCAACTTCCTAGAATATAGAAAATAATTCTTCTCTAGCTCCCACTGGATGGACGCTCCAATGCTCGAGATTCTTCAGTAGTCAACTGAATGGATGCCCCAACACCCAATGAGCTCCAACTCACCCTAGCACCACCCTACCACCCTATAGAAGAATAAAAGAAGAATGGACTCCCGTACCAGGGAAAATGGTCCACTTTACAATGACATAGAATGATGCAGAAGAAGAAGATATACTAGACCATAACCCCAACTTTGACACAACCACCTAATGATGATCCTAGACCTCCCAACACTGCATCTTCAACCCTTGGCAGATAGACACTAGTACAATTTTTACAATAATGTATTTACAATGAATTAGTACAATGATACCTTTACAATGATTGTATGCAGTGCTGCCCACTTGAAGACTTCATATGATGAAATTATTGCTGCTATTATGCACCTTGGTTGCTGCTCTTGTCATGCTACCTTCTGCTGCACCTTGCTTTGCTTTGCTTCCATAGAAAGTCTGGTCCTTTGCAACCCTTGACAACACATGATCTAGCTTTTTCTTTACTTCTAGGAGCTCGATATTGAATCTGGTGTAACTATGTTATTTCAGATCCTCAATATCTTATTTTCAGTCCTATAGTATTCCTCTAAGTCTTCTTTCCAATGCCACAGGTCTGACCCAATTTGGATTCTTCAAGAGAGAGTTATACCCAATCTCTCACAATACCCTAATTATGGACTGTTTCAGCAGAGAAAACTTGTACGGCATGCCACATGTCACTGTTTCTTCATTCGGCTCTGAAATTGATAGAGAAAAAACAACAGTCTATTTAATATCTGTCACTTTTTATGGAATTCCAATCTGATACTTAGAGAGAGATATTTATGATGATTTTACCAAGGTCACTTCGTCGAGATGAATTTCAGGAGCCTGCAAAAACCCTGACTTCCACAGATCATATATCCAAAAATATTGCGTACCCTGATCTGAAATTTTTACAGAAACTTCCTCAGGATTTCAGCTTCATCTCATAAATTTTTGAGCTTCTGAACCTTCGTATAAAAAAATTTAGAGTGAAAATTCCACGATTACCCGTTTCAGATGGAGAAATCCCTTGAATAAGGAGGAAATGAGGATCACAATTTATATAAATGCTTAGGTTGAGAGGGGATTCAACAAATGAACGTGGGAGCGATTTTAGGAGCTTAAAAAATATCAATTATGACTTTTCAATGACCCATGCCCCAACCCCATGGGGTTTTAGCCCACTAACTGGGGGTACAAACTTCAAACATGAATATCTCTCAAATCGTGAAGAATTACGAGGCATGCCATATATAAACGGAAACATATCGACAAGTAGAAACCATCAAAAGAATTATTGACCTAGAATATATTAATTTGGTAGGTCAAAATTACCATGTAATATTGGGTTAGCCCCTGGTGCTGCTTGGGTTGACATCAATGACAACCGCTGATAAAAAATCTCCCCCTTTGGCATTGATGGCAACACAAGTACTCCCCCTGCGATCATGACACCTCTTCCTACAACATTCTCTCCCCCTTTGACATCAATGGCAAAGGGTAACTCCCCCTGAAACACAACCATCCTGTGGAATTGTACACACTTCCACTCCCCCTGACACACAACCATCCTGCAGACCTGTAATCTACTTCCACTCCCCCTTTATATTCTAAAAAATGAAAATCTAATGAGAACTTGGGAGAATCCCAAGCTTCTGGAGAAGATATTCCAATGCTGGCGAATATTTAATATGTGATTCTTTTGGTGCTGCTTGGAATCTTGCTACTTGTCCAACTGCTTGCATAACATCTTGTCGGGAGGCTGTTACATATAGAAGACTACTAATCATAGATATGTACAACCTTTGATCCACATCCTTGGATGAATCATCTATGATCAATTTGCAACCTGTTACCATTGGAGTAAGGATGGGTTTGTAATCTTCCATTTTAAATTTCTTGAGCATTTCCTTGATGTACTTGGCTTGACATATAAATATTCCTTTCTCTTGCTGAGATATTTGAAGCCTTAAGAAGTATGTCAGCTCACCAAGTAAAGACATCTCGAAATCACTTTGCACCTTTGTAGCAAACTTCTTACTTAGTCGATCATCATTGCTACCAATTATTGTATCATCCTCTTTAGCTATTATACATGCTTTAGTTGCTTCATCCATAACATATATGTCGTTTGGAGCTTGACTTGCTGTAGCCACAATTTCACCATACACACCTTTCCTGATTTCACATTTCGTGGAGTTGAATAGTATTGTGTGTCCTTGATCACACATTTGTCCAACACTGAGCAGATTGTGATTCATGTTTTCAACCAATAGAACATTCTTGGCTAGAGCATATTTTCTTCCGAGAGTGACAGTACCTGATCCTATAACATTTGAAGATCCATCATTTCCAAAGGACACGATTCCATCCTTCTTCTCTTTCAGAGACACAAATTTATTTCTATCTCCAGTCATATGCGTTGAGCAACCGCTATCAACATACCACACTTCTTTGTTCTTTTGAGCCTTGAAAGTGAAAGCACAATTATAATTCTTCTTCTTCTTCCATGTTCGTTCGTTCTGCGACTTCGAAGATTCTTCTGGAGGATTTTCAAGTCTACAGTCTTTGGCTATGTGTCCAAAGTTTCAACATTTGTAACATTCAATATTATTTCTTAAATGTTCAAATCTATTGATGTTTCGCTGAGCCCTAGGAGGTTCATATTTGACAGATCTCCTAGAATTGTATTCGTTCCTAGGGTGCGTTCGACATTCTATAGCTTTATGACCAAATTTTCCACATGAATAACAGTAGACATAAAAAATATGTTGGTACCTGGATGGAAATTTTCGTCGAGGAATTGTCTTCCAAGGCTATTCTTGTGAATCTTGTCCAATGAACTCTACATGCATGTTAGATCTCATAGGTTCAGTGTATTTTGTTGTAGAAGGTCCTGCTTCTTCTTCTTTGTAACCGATGCCAGTTTTGTCGTTGTAAGATTGTTGATTGTTGATGAGTTCTTCCAATTCCCTTGAGCTGTTGGCATAGTTTCGGATAGTTTTTCCTTTCTTCACTTCCTCACGCGGCGAGACTACTTCAGCTTCTAATTCTTCCCTTTCTTGGTTGCTTTCTTCCAAATTCTTTTGAAGTGACTCTTCAATGCATTTGTGTTCTTCAACTTCAATTTTGAGACCTTGAAATTGTTCTTCAAGAGTATTGGAACATATCTTCTCTGTCTTGAGATCTTTTATAAGATTGATTGCTTCCTCATAAAATTCTTCTATGGTAGATCCTTCTTCTTCATTGTTTGATACCTCTTGTTTGTTGTGCTTGGCCATAAAAGATACTCTCTCATTGGCTTCTTCTTCACTGTCATTGTCTTCATCGGATGATGAACTATCTTCTTTAGAGAGAAATTTACTTTTGGATCCTTTCTTGTTGAATTTCTTAAAGCCTTTCTTTCCTTTTGAGTTGCCATTACTTCTGTTTGGACATTTTGCTGCAAAATGCCCAACCTCATTACAGCTGAAACATATCAATGGAATTTTACCTTTGAATTGTCCCTTACCAATTTTTAGTTTTCTCGTGAAGTAAGAATATTCTTCATCTGAAAGACCTTCTTCATCATCTCCCTTTTCTTCACACTTGCAGGTGCATGTCTTTTCAATTGAAGGTTTTTATCCTTATTGGTTTTCTTAGATGCAACGAAAGCAGTTTCTAGATGCAAAGTACCCTCTTCTTCATCAAGTCTCATTTCATATGCTATGATAACTCCATGTAATTCCTCTTTGTTGAGTTTGTCCAGATTTGCACTATATTCTAAGATCGATACCTTTGGGTTGAATCTCCCTGGTAACATTCTAAGAATCTTCCATATAGTAGTCTTCTCGTCAACTGGCTCTCCCAATCCTTCCAAAGTATTGGTTATTTCATCAACGTATTGGAAGTATGCAGCAATGTTGCAATCTTCTTTCATTCTGAGTTGCTCAAATTTTGCTCTATAGATTTGAAGCTTTGCTTCTTTGACATTTAAGTCACCTGCATATATATTCTCAAGCTTGTCCCATACATTTTTGGCGGTTTTACAACCCAACACCTTATGATAAGCAGATTCAATAAGTCCACTGATAATAATATTCTTTGCTTTTGCATCATTTACCAAATTCTTCTTACCTTTTTCATCCGCAGTTGATGTAAATCCATTTTGAACAGTGTCCCATACTTTGTAACCTTGCGCCAAGAGATAGACCTCCATTCTTCCTTTCCAGAGTGCATAATTATTTTCATTGAACAAAGGTACACCATTCTTGGTATGCTCCATGACCTCCTTCTAGCTGTTAAATTTCTATTGAAGGAACCAAGCTCTAATTCCAATTGTTGGAAATACTGAGAGGGGGGGTGAATCAATATTCCTTTCAATTAGAGCATTAGTTAATCTTCAATTATTATCGGTGTTTGTACAATGATAATAGTAAACAAAAGGAACACAAATGCACACATTTTTTAAGGTGGAAACCCTCTCCAAGACAAAAACCACCTAATGCTTTTCTAATAATTATTTAATATTCAACTCCAATTGAAAATAAAGCTCCAACTTCCTAGAATCTATAAAAGCATTCTTCTCCAGCTCCCACTGGATGGATGATCCAATGCCTGAGATTCTTCAGTAGTCAAATGAACAGATGCCCCAACACCCAATGAGCTACAACTCACCCTAGCACCACCCTACCACCCTATAGAAGAATAAAAGAAGAATGGACTCCCGTACTAGGGAAAATGGTCCACTTTACAATGATATAGAATGATGTAAAAAAATAAGATATAATAGACCATAACCCCAAATTTGACACAAACACCTAATGATGATTCTAGGCCTCCCAACACTACCTCTTCAACCCTTGGCAGATAGACACTAGTACAATTTTTACAATAATGTATTTACAATGACTTAGTACAATGATACCTTTACAATGATTGTATGTAGTGCTGCCCACTTGAAGACTTCATATGATGAACTTATTGCTGCTGTTATGCACCTTGGTGGATGCTCTTTTCATGCTACCTTCTACTGCACCTTGCTTTTCTTTTCTGCCATAGAAAGTCTGGTCCTTTTCTACCCTTGACAACACATGATCTAGCTTTTTCTTGTCTTCTAGGAGCTCGATATTGAATCTAGTGTAACTCTGTTATTTCAGATCCTCAATATCTGATTTTTGGTCCTATAGTATTCCTCTGAGTCTTCTTTCCAATGCCACAGGTCTGACCCAATTTGGATTCTTCAAGAGAGAGTTATACCCAATCTTTCACAATACCCTAATTATGGATTGTTTCAGCAGAGTGAACTTGTACAGCATGCCATGTGTCACTTTTTCTTCATTCATCTCTAAAATTGATAGAGAAAAAACTAAAGTATATAAAATATCTATCACTTTTTACAGAATTCCAATCTGATACTCAGAGAGAGAGTTATGACGATTTTACCAAGGTCACTTCTTTGAGATGAATTTCAGGAGCCTGCAAAAACCCTGACTTCCACAGATCATATCTCCAAAAATGTTTTGCACCTTGATCTGAAATTTTCACAGCAGCTTCCTCAGGATTTTGGATTTTCCTCATAAAAATTTCAGCTTCTGAACATTCTAAGAAAAAAAGTTAGAGCGAAAATACCACGATGACCTGTTTTAGATGGAGAAATCCCTTGCATAAGGAGGAAATGAGGATCAAAATTTATATAAATGCTTAGGTTGAGAGGGGCTTGAACAAGTGAATGTGGGAGGGATTTTAGGAGCTTAAAAAATATTAATTATGAATTTTCAATGACCCATGCCCCAACCCCATGGGGTTTTAGCTCACTAACTGGGGGTACAAACTTCAAACATAAATATCTCTCAAATCGTGAAGAATTACATGGCATGCCATATATCAACGGAAACATCTCGACAAGTAGAAAACATCAAAAGAATTATTGACCCAGAATATATTAATTTGGTAGGTCAAAATTACCATGCAATATTGGGTTAGCCCCTGGTGCTGCTTGGGTTGACATCAATGACAACCGCTAATCAACAACCTTTTCTTCAGTCTTTGAATAAAACCTGCATAAGCAGACATTTTCATATGGGACAAATGATTGAACCACCAATATCTTGCTTCACCTTCTAGGTGGAGCACTGCTATCTCCACAGCCTCTCTTTCTGCTACAGGATATTTTAGAGAGAATGTAGCTAAATCTTCCCGCCAAGACCTCAATGTTCTTGTGGAAGATCCATCAAATGTAGGCTAGAAGAATATATGCCTCTTTATTCTATTGTTGCTTTGGTATCTTCTATCCTCTTTGAGTTGCAAGAACTGTTGGAGAGCTAGATTATCCTTGAGAGCTCTAGGTTGTGCTTTGTACTCAGACATATATTTACTCAGGGTCTCATGCCCCAAGTCTCCTTCATATTTAGACCAATCCTCTCTCTTATCAAATAAAGTGGATCTAGTAGAATGTTGTGAAGCTCTTTGCTTCTCCAGTTGCTTTTCATGATGATAGGAACTTCCTCATCAAATCTTCTTGGATCCTTCCTTTTCATTTATCTCTTCATTTGATTGACCTCCTTGGAGATATCTTGCAAAGATCTAAAGAGAAGAGTGCAAAATTTCAATCCTCCTTCATGGTAGATCTCTACTATTTGCTTCTTCTTTTGATGCAAAAGATGAATTGTCCACAAGCTGAGATAAAGATCATGCTCTGATACTACTGTAATATCCAAAAAGGGAGAATGCAGTAATACTAAAAAAAAATATAAGAACTGCAGCAATGTAAAAAATAAATCTAATTACACCATACAAATGTACATAATAGCTGAGCCATTTTATTATGTGGGGGGTGGATAAATAGTACAAAAGTGCTCAAAATATGAGACAATGAAACCAAAGAGATGGCCTAGAATGACCCTGAAATGATCCCACAAGAGGGACTGCGTAATTGCTGGACTGCTGGAAGGAAAACTGCACTTTCCCTACTGCAACTATTGGGAATACAATTGCTGGAAAAGTATAAATGTAGATCTAGGTAGTTTGGGAGCTCCGATGATGCTAAAACTTTAGATCCGAGCTTTATGATGGATACCCAAGATAACCTAGAAAGGGATTTCCAGATCTAGCAATCTAGGAAAATCACCCTCTTAGGGCTTGCACATACACACTACTGGGCATGAAGATATGCTGCATGAACTAAAGAATAGATGGCTGCAATGTATACAATCATTTCTATGCAAGAAGGGTTGATCCCTTCACTAGATTCTCAAGCTAAAATCTCAAGATCTAGCTCCTCCAATATTCTCCACTGAATACAGCTATTGATCACTCAAAAGCTTCAGAAAACTACGCTGTTAGAGAGGGAGGCTCAATATCCTATTGTTGGATATGTCATATCAGCTCCAGAATGATGGAAACAATGAATACAAAGTGAGGAAATGGTCCCTCATAGGATTTCTAGCTGAAATACTAGAAACTTCCTTCCTCCAATAGATATACAAGACTGGACTGTGCAATCCCTTGGGGAAATTGCTGCTGCAAGGAAGTATGAAATTTTGGCTTGAATGCCGGATATGAATATACAGCTCCTGGAAGACTGAACATGAAGAACAAGGTGAAAGGATGAATCCTCCATTTTTTTCCTAGATGAAATTCTAGAAACAACCACCACCTCTCAAACCCTTGAATAAGAATTGGGTTATTCCTATAGATGGAAGCACATATGAGTGTGGTTGAAGATAGCACCAATGCTTGATGATGAATGGAGCTCAATATAAACCTTCCCAGAGTATGCACTCGAATTCCCCTGTGGGTAAGGGTGGGATTTCCGCTCGGAAACACCCTGTGCTAAACAACACTGTAGACTTAGCTAAAAAACATAAGCGTGCATATAAATGTCACCTGAAAAATCTAGATCTAAATAGATAAGAAATAGTAATCTAAAGCCTGCCTTCCATTGTTCCTTCATCTTCATTATATAGATTATGAGCCTTCCATAGCTTAGGTCCACCTCATAAATATGTTGCCTATGTGGCCACTATCATCCATGAAGACTGCATTGTCTCTCCATGATCTCCATCATGTCTGCATTTAATTCCCACTCTCTCCATCATGTGTGCATTAGATGCACCACTTCATCCACTATCTCATCATAAGTGCTTTATGGTATTAATTTGAATGCACTATGATCTTAGTTGACCTCCTCCAATATCCTCATGATTTTACATTAAAGATCCATGATCTCCACCCTTCCTTCATTTAAGAAGTTGCTCCACTACTCCATAATGTAGATCTAGATCTAAAATATCCACATACACATGTCAAAAGTGGATTTTATTCATCAATGGGGTTTGTGGGTCCCTCCACCCTCTTATTTACTTAATTAATTATGAAAATTAAGAACTCTAATATTCCAATTATCTTGTGGAAAATTGGGAATATTACAGGTTACTCTTTTTTCTTCAGTCAAGGGGTTCCCCTAATTATATCCGCAACAAATCTCTCTCTCTCTCTCTCTCTCTCTCTCTCTATATATATATATATATATATATATCAAATTTGCTACGTAGATTCTCATTTAGAATAGAAAACATGATGTATTTCGGCTATACTCTTGCTCCTAGACCTCATACATAAGGGGGAAACTATTAACACCAGAAAAGCGTACACTGCAAGAGACATTAGAAAATTTCTAGCAAAAGGTATAAATGAATATTTTCCAGCATATAACATCATGGAAGGACAAAATTTATAATTTTCCTAAGGTTTATCTGAAATGTTTGACCATGCGCCAACAAAAAATAATTTTTGCGTGAAATACGCGCCTTTTCCTTCGAAAGCTGCGCGGTCTTGGGAAGGGTGAAATTTCATTTTCTGGGACCACTTCCCACACTTGGGGAGTTTATTCTCTATCATGTCCAGTCAAGGAAAACTAACTTGAGATTTCCCTGGAGTTATGCAACCCTCAAAGGAATCTCTTGTCGTACTCTTGGGTCACTATCACTCTTAGGCCAAGGGAGGGAATACGAGTTCAAAAAATTTCTATATAAACAAGCCATTGGAAGAGAAAAACATGAGAGATTGTTTGCTAGAAAAAATGCTACCATAGCAACAAAAAATTTCACTGTTGAAGTAAGGGAAGTGAGAGAACTATCATGTTGGCCATATTTCTTCTAAGCAATCCAACATCTTAGTGAGAGAAGAACAATCCACCATTGGAGCATATTCACACTTCTTTTGAGAGAGAGGAGAAGCTTGCAAAGAGACCAATGACAGGGACCTCCTTGCTAAGGATATTTGAGCTCCCTAGCTCAAAGGATTCTCTTCAAGGGTTTTAGCATTATATTGTATTCTTATACCACCAAAAATCAATAAAGGGAGTCTTTCTCCATTGATATATTGACATGTTTGCTACATTTAACATTTTGTTTTATTTGTCTCTTTTGTTTAGGCTTACGTTTATACATGCATTAATTCTAGTACTAATCATGATTTTCTTTGTTAAATTTTGTGAGTAACAAAACCAACTATCTCTGTGATCCTTTCCAGGGAACAACCAACTGTTAAGGAGGTGATATTTGGTACTCCATTGCCACAAAAAAACTAACACACAGACCAAAAAAAAATTTACACCACTTGGGGGTGCCATGTGGTAGACCATGATTAAGGTGCGTGGCACCATTCTATTGTTCCAACCCAAAACCCATAATCCAATAAAATTAGACCAAAACCAACGAAACAAAACTTGACACTTGGCAACACCCGATTGGTCCGTACCTGCACAGTCACCCTGGATGATGTCAGAAGAAACCCTAGCACACCCACACCTATATACAAAATGTACAAGCAACCATGTTTTTTTTCCCTATTGTATTTTTGTAGGGGTGTTAAGAGGTTTCTCTCAATTCCCTAGGCTTCAAAAAATAGTCGAATTGATTAGGTGGGAAATTTTTTAGGCCGTGGTGGTACAATAGGAGCTATAATACCACAGATATCATCTATGGAATACTCCATCAAGCAAGATTAGCGGGGTAAAAAGGAAAATTTGAAGAGGAATAATATTTTTCTTAAATATCAAGCAGTTTCCAGGGTGGATCGTCGTCCATCTCCGCCCGACTGGTCCCCAGGGTGGGAGGTTTGGGGGGGGGGGGGGGGGGGGGGTGGGGATAATGGCATGGTAGATAATGATGCTACTGATAAAATGATGCTACTCCCTAGAGTTAAATATTAAAATGGGTGGATATGTTGATCCAACGACCTAGATTAATTCCAGGGGGTCACAACAGGATCCCTCCCTCCACTCTTCCACTCGCCGGAGGAAGGTGGGGGACCACCTGCCACATCATGGTCCCACCAATTTTTTTTTTCAAATGAATGATGGAAGTAAATATAAAACAACAATCTCTTCCCTCCCCTCTACCTTCCACCTATCAGCTGACACCACCCAATCATCTTCCACCATGTTTCCCCTCTTGAATTCATCTGACGTCAAACCACTGTTGGCCCCCTCTACTTATTAAAACCCTTCGCGCTCCATATTTTTGAATTTAATTTATTTTTCCTATGCAAATCATCTCACTCTGTGACCACACTGCAACACCGTTTACTCACTAATATGATATAAAACTCTCTTCCAATTCCATTTTCAACTATTCCCTTGTAAATCATGTAATATTTCAACCCCTCCCCCACCTGCAACTTGTGTTGATATTTGTTAAAAAAGAATAAAGAGGCACCAAAGACCCCAAAATCTCAAGAAGTCAAACCCTCCTCTAATGTTGAACCAATAATGGACATAGATGCACAAATTTCAAACCCTCCTTGTTCTTACTTCCTGTCAGACCTCTAATTAAACCTCTATGGCCACCATGTCGGAGGAGAAGACCCATTCTGAGTAGTCAACTCAGGTTTATGCTAGGAAAAATTGCGCCCTATTTGTTTTATTTCCTCGAGTTTATTTCTTGGTTGAATGATGCATACATTGAAGAAAATAATTGTTTTATCTCTTCCACTGGAGCCAAAATCCTAGAGGTGACCCCAAAATTGATCCAAAAGGCTCTAATTTACCCAAACTCCCCTAAACCCCAACAATTCAAAAAAACAACTCTGGTCTACAATTAAACTAACTTGTTAGCTACTTAGAAACATTCCTTTCTACAAATGGTATTGGTCCTTGGCTTGCAATCCTTTCCCATTACTCATAGTTTCCCAATAAATATATTTACAGAGTCTGTGCAACCTATTCTATCTATAATTTCTCATATTTTTGGGGATGATAATGCCAACATGGTCAATAAAGCCTCCCTAGGGTTTTTGACGAAAATGATACAACCAGACCACCTGTTGGCATACCTGCTTATTTGAATATGTCCATAATATTCCAATTGTTCCATTTTCCTACTACCTCCTACTTTAGATACTATTACCTACTATTATATATGTTTGTGTACACCCATGTAGATGAGTTTGAGTGTTCGGGTCTCAGTCTGATGGCCCCAAACAAGTAAATTTTTTTTTTTTTTTACTGGGATGTTGTTGTTAGGAGGAAACCAAACGAAGATGGTTATTCCAGATTCATATCTTCCTATATAGTCATTGCTTATAATATTATTCACAATGTTTCCGCTCCAAGAATCCTCTCCCAACAAAAATAAATCCTCCAACTCAGTAAGGACACTAGGGTGGGAGACTGTTATTTGTTAGAGGAATACGCGAGTATTAGGCTTTATGGGTGTGATCTTCCTCCTTACCACTTGCCTGTGTTCATGCAAATGATAATTTTTTTCCTAAAATTCATCAGACAGTGTCTCAATGTGGATGGATTCCACCTTTTCCTTGCTAAAAAGGGATGCATGTTCAAGTTGGGTAAGCCTATAGGAACTTTTATTGTTAAATCCAAACAAGCCTCTGTGGCAGCTAAGGAATTACTTAAACAAATGAATTTTGATATGGGAGTTGTTTTGCATTAGAAAACACATAATTGTGCCTAATTTTGGCAAGCCCATTATTTTAGTTGGAGATTTTTGAAGAATAATATGCTTATGAATTTGTAGTAGTAGCTATTCTTGTTGTAACTTTCATTATACTAGTCTCATGTTTGAAGCAATGGTATTATGTAAACAATTGTTTTTCCTTAATACTTGGGAATGAGAATTTTTAGTTGATGAAATTGGAAACATTTTTGAGTCAGTATATTTTGTGATTCCATTTTTCCATTTCATAAAAATATCATTATATTTCTTGATGAAGATATGCATATTCCTCCTTCAGTTTCCTTGTTACAGGTAGATTAATAATCATGCCCTTATATGTGATTTTTGTAATAAAAGCATGATACGTTTGTGGTTATGATATCAAGAGTCAATAAGTGGAGATTATTTAGTATAATATAGGAAATAAATTAGGTTGAGCTAGCTTAATGTTCACACATTGTATTAGGGTGGAATTTATTTCCAGTATTACTTAGAGCTCATGTATAAGTATGAAAAGAGCACATGCTATCATCTTTTAAAATTGAGAGGAATTTTGTTTCAGAATTGATTTTAAGGGAAAGTTATCCCCAAATTATTATGTTATATTATTATATTAAAATAGATGAAGGAACATTGATCTAGATGGATATTGGTGGAAACCCACCTATTCCACTTCGACCCCCACCATTGTTTCTTTCAGTTTTTTAGTTTCCTTAATTGTAGCACAATTTACTATTTTGGGCAATTTTGCAGGTCCTGAACTTCTGGAGCCGTTTTGAGGCACTAAACAACGTTTGGGAAAATGCATTCTAGGAAAATATTAGTTGAAGACTCAATATTCACTGTTAACAGTGTAGTCCTCAGACAAATATTTTTAACGAGGTATCAACTGCGTCAAACAAAGATCGTATGCCAAATTTACGACCTTGGGAAATTGGTGTGCCAATTTACCCTAGCGGGGCCCGTAGTTTGGTGTTTCATCTCATGGGGTTAGGTTTTTGGATGTTTAGGGTTTTCCATTGGTTATCAATAATAAATAGGCCTTTGATCCTCATTGTAACATAGTTCATAGGCCTATAGCTGCCACATCTCTCCTCAGAGATAAGATACCAATGCCCTAGCTAGTTTATTTCCATTTTTTTTGTTAGTATATTTCATTTATATGATATTAATGAAATGAAGTATTATTTCTGCTACATCTCTGTGTTTATGTGTATTTATGTATTTTATTGCATTTCTGCATAAGTTCATATCAGTGGTATCAGATCTGTCTGCTCTTTCTCGATCCTTCTTTGCATGTCCCCACGAGGTCGGGGTGTAAGGAGTTAGGGCTTGATCTAGTTGAACCTTTGCAAGATCAGCCTTGTAAACCGCGACGACCACCCATGGGGGACAAAAAGAAAGACAAGGGAGCAGGAGATCCTGTTAAAATATTACTCGAGGAGGCCCTCGAGAAACAAAGGAGCGCGATGATGGATAGCTTTGCCCAAATTCTTCAACGACTTCCCACCGGTGGCGCATCTACATCCAACAACCACTATGGAGGCAAAACTCCTTTTAAGGTACAAGTAAACTTTGAAATTCCCATATTTGAGGGCTAAATAGAGGTAAATGTCATAGATAGGTGGTTGAATCTATTAGAAGGGTATTTCTCGGTTCATGACTTTTCCAGCTGGGAAAAGATTGCTTTTGCACTCCTCAAAGCTGCCCCCCATGTTAAGGACTAGTGGGAAACCTACTGTTAGAAAAAGGACGAGAGAGAACCCTCTTTTTTTTTAGCCGCATCCACTTGGAATTATTTTCAAGATGCCATCAAGGAACAATATTATCTCATGGGGAGATATGAGGACAAGTACATATAATGGAATACACTGTGACAACAAAGGGATCAAGATGTGGATGTGCTGATGAATCTATTCCATACCCTGCGCAAAAAATTGGGTATCAAATATTTGGAGAAAAAATTGGTGCTGAAGTACTGCAATTGTCTGCACAGATAAATTCAGGAGGGAATGGAGTTCCTTGACATCTCCTTGCTTGGTGTAGCATATCGATATACTTCCAAGATTGATCAGAAGTTCAAACAGAAGAAGTGAGAATTTGGATCTGTGAATCAGAAGCAAGGGAAAGGTGCCCCCAAACTGAAAAAAAAAGGAAAAAGCCAAGGTAGGGCAGCCCAGGATAACCGGTAAAATCTACAAGAAAAGAACAACATTGTGAAGCCAAAGAAGGACATGGGAAAGTGGTGTGAGTTACATAAGAGCTCCACTCACAGCACAAGTGAGTGTCGGGCCAAGTAGTCACTGGTGGCTGAGCTAAAGGCTTCTAACTCATATGCATGCTCCAAATCTGAATCAGAACCCGACAAGGGGACTGAAAAAGGGAAACAAATTATTGATGTAGAGCCCAATGCCACCATTTCGACCATGAAGATCCAGAAGGAGGAACCAAAATATCCAAAGGAGGGGGAGCACCTCTTCCATTCCTAGATGTGGGTAAAGGGTTCCCTGCTGCAGTTCATTGTCGACAGCGGGAGCCAAAATAACCTCATTTCAACAGAGGTCATGAAGTGGCTAGGATTTCTGACCACAACACACCCACATCCGTACACCATTGGGTGGCTTCACCAAGGACAAAATCTCCGCATAAAATAATAGTGTCACTTTCCCTATAGCATCAAGCCCTTCACGAATGAGATATTATGTGACATTTCCCCTCTTGATGTTTGTGATGTATTATTAGGCCAACCATACCTGTGGAAGTGACATGTTGTGTATGATTCCTAACCTTGCGTTGTTATTATTACTTTGGGCAATAATTTGTACAGGATACCAGAGGTAGCACCACATGCTGCCATCTCTTTTCTTACTGCAAAACAATGCAGTATGCTCATTTCGAAAATAGGGAAATTTGTTTTCCTTATGATCCGCCCTCAAAGAAAGAAGAATACTGTGGCCATGACCTCTAGACAGGGCTCCTCTGCACGACAACAAAAAATGGACAAGGTCGTGGAGGATTACGGGGAAATATTCACCTCACCCGTAGGGCTGCCTCTACACTGTCGAGTCAAGCACCCCATCGATCTAACCCTAGGTGCGCCATTACCCAATGGACCAATCTATCGGTGCTCTGTTCTAAAGAAAATTGAAATCAAGAGGCGTATTTAGGAGCTGCCACAGAAAGGTCACATCCGACTGAGTTCATCAAACTGTGGGAGCCTGATCATGTTGTTGCAGAAGAAGGATGGGACTTGGAGACTCTGTACTGACTGTCTGGTGTGGAGAGTCTGTATTGATTATCAGGCGCTGAATAAGATCACTATTTGGAATAAGTACCCGATCCCACGGATTGATGACCTTCTGGACCAACTCAAGGGGGAAAAATATTTCAGCAAGATCGACTTGAAGTCCAGGTATCACCAAGTACCAATCGAACCCTATGATGTGTGGAAGACTGTCTTTAAATCCAAGGAGGGCCTGTTCGAATGGTTGGTCATGCCTTTCGGGTTGACGAATTCTCATACAACCTTCATGAGGCTGACGGATGACATCTTGCGACCATTCACCAACTCATTTATTGTAGTGTACTTTGATTACATCTTGATCTTCAGCCGGACTTGGGAAGAGCACCTCCACCACATCCGATAGGTCCTCCAAACACTATGACAACAGAAATTGTGTGCCAATTTGGAGAAGTGCACTTTTGGTATGACCCAGGTTCAGTATCTGGGATACATTATTGATGAACGAGGGGTGCATGTGGATCCAGCCAAGATCGAATTCATTCAGGATTGGCCAGCCCCAACCAGTCTAATAGAGCTCTGCAAATTTTTGGGTCTTGCTAATTTCTACTACAAGTTCATGTTGGGATTCTCTCATATCACTTGGCCCTTGAATCAAGTCACCAAGGGAGGAGCGAAAGAAAAATGATTTTGGTCTGAATCTTAATAGAAGGCGTTCATAGATTTGAAACATCGCTTTTGTTCTTCCCTAGTGCTCACATTACCAAAATTTCAATAACCATTTGAGATCGAGACAGATGCCTATGACTATGTTATTGGGTAATTTCTTACTCAATAGGGGCATCTAGTGGCATATCGCAGTGAGACATTGTCCGACATAGTCTGGAAGTATCCCGCTTCTGAAAAATATATGTATTCCATTGTGCAGGCATTTTGACAATGGAAGCATTATATTTTTGGGAAGGAAACGATCATCCACACAGACCACTGACCCCTGCAGTTCATACAGACACAAGGGAAGTTGCAGAATGATCGAAATCTGAAGTGGTCCACATGTTTACAAAAATTTCATTTAAACATCAAGTACAAGAAGGGCAGCACCAATAATGTTGCAAACTACCTTAGCCGACCACCAATCATGGCGCTAACCACCATGCTCAACTCTTGTGGGCATGAGAATTTTGATTGGCCACTTCTCTATAATAGCGATCCAGAATTCGGCCACAAATACAAGACACTCTTGGATGGTAACCAAGTTCCAAATTTTCACCTCCAAGATGCACTTCTATGTTACTTGGGACACCTTTGTGTTCCTTCAAGCGAGCGTGCCAAGATGATTTTGGAAGCGTTCTACAGTCGGGTCGCTGGGAATTTCAGGGTCGAGAAAACAATGGCAGTACTACAGAAGTATTTCCATTGGCCAAAAATTTGACAGGATCTGAGGAAGTACATAAAATCCTACACTGCTTGCACCATTTCCAATTAGACCATAAACAATCAAGGCCTCTATACTTCGCTTCCTACCCTTAGTCGACCTTGGGAATCCATCTCCATGGTTTACATGTCAGGCCTTCCTTCTACTATATCCCAAAAGGGAGAATGTAGTAATACTAAAACAAAATATAAGAACTACAACAAAGTAAACAATAAATCTATATCCACATCAGAATGCACAAAAATAGCTAAGCCATTTTATTATATTGGAGGTGAAAAATAAAATACAACAGTGCTCAAAATATGAGACACTCAAGCCACAAGGGTGGCCTAGAATGACCCTGCAATTATTTCCCAAGAGGGACCGCGTAACTGTTGAACTGCTGGAAGGTAAACTACGTTGTCCCTGCTACAACTGTAGGGAATGCAACTTCCTGAAAGATAAGAAGTCAGATCTAGGTAGAATGGGAGCTCGGATGATGTTGAAATTTTAGATCTAGGCTCAATGATGGATTCCCAAGATAACCCAGGAATGGTTTCTCAGATATGTAAGTCTAAGAAAACCACCCTCGTAGGGCTTTACATATATGCTGTTGGGAATGCAGATCCGAAGCTAGATCTGATGATATGATGGCTACAATGATGTACAATCATACCTATGCAAGAAGGGTTGATCCCTTCACTAGATCCTTGGGCCAAAAGCTCAAGATCTCTTAGGGGAATTTTGAGGTCTAAAATGGGCCTCCTAAGGAAATTATAAAATAATAGTGGAAATAATAAAATAATATTTGATGACATCTTCAAATTTTAGGGGGAAAAAATAAAAAACTACTTTTTCAACTCGTATTTTCAACTTATCTCCCAATTTTTTTACTCAAATTTCGAGTGGGAGTACTCCTTGGATGCAAAATTTAATTCCTCATCCAAGGAGTACCCATTTTTCATACTTTAGATGGACCCTCCTACATGAAAAATGAGAAATATATAAAAAATGTGATTACAATCACATTTTTTTCATGTATTTGTCATTTTTTACATAGCAGGGTCCATCGAAAGTATGCAACATGGGTACTCCTTGGATGAGAAATTAAATTTTGCATCCAATGAGTACTCCCGCTCGAAATTTGAGTAAAAAATTTGGGAGATAAGTTGAAAAAGTAGTTTTATTATTTTATTATTTCTAAATATTTTTACCCTTGTACTAAAAAATGGTGAATCATCCCCCATGGTTGAAATCATCATCTTGAATCCTATTGGTTCTTATAAAGTTTATTTTGGTTGTACATTTTTCTTAGGAGGCCCATTTTAGACCTCAAAATTCCCCTAATGAACTCCTTCAATCTCCTCCACTGAAAATAGCTACCGAATGAACAAAAGCTTCAGAAAAATGTGTTGTCAGAGAGGGAGGCTCAATAGCCTACTACTAGATATGTCAATGTAATATCCCAAAATAGGGAAAATCTACAACAATGAGAATACCTTAAGATATTCTAAAGTTGGAGCTACAGCAATATGTAAACACAATAATGGAGTAGCAATGATAAATCAACTCATAGAATGTGAGAGGAACTCATAGCCATCTTATTAAGTTACATCAGAAAAATGTATACAAGATCTTGAGGAAAAAGCTACTCAAGATAGGCAAAATCAACCTCAAGAAACAAGTACATAAAATATGACCAAACACTGCTACACAAGAGTGCCCAAGGCTATGACTGTGCAGTTTTATAAAGAGAAAATACTGCTAACATATGTCAATACATAGATATACAAGCGTATGGCTCACACAACATTGGGAGAGAAGATCTAAGCTCCCAAAGACTATTTCAAGGCAATCCTGGAAGGATTGGCTAAAATATGCAAAACTGCAGAAATGTCGGAGTTGCAGTAGCAGCTGCAACTCAAGAAATGGAACTGGATGGAGATGACTGAATATGCTGCATCAGATAATAGACCTCCTCCGATGGATCTCTCAAGTGAAAGGCTGATCCTATCACTGAAGATCTCACCCTCCAATAGTCCTGCAAGCCCTCACTGCAATTGCACACTGAAAATAACGCAGTCTAGAGAAGGGACTGTGTTGTTGGAGAAAGGAAATGTGTTGGCCAAGTGCTAAAATCTGTAATAAGCTCCAGAATCTTCCTCACTAGTGTTCCAAAAAAAAGAAAGTTTTCTCCTTTGAAAAACAAGCCCCGAAAGTGGTGTTGTCAACCCTCCACTGCAACACCCTGCAACACAACCCAACTCTCAACAGAAACTGCACTGTCGCTGAAGGAGGTAGCTTGGCCTCAAGCCTAGATGTGGAGAAATGAAGTGCAAGCTCCTTCAAGAGGCCTCTCTTGGAAGGAGAAGGAATTCCTAAACAGGAAATCCTTGTGCTAAGCAGCACTGCAACTCTGCTAAACAACAGGAGGATACACAAAGTCTAAACAGACTAAGAAACCAATAAGACATAACATGAATAACAATGGTTGCCTTGCCCTCCTTTTAAACAAGTGAAAGCCCTTTCACCATGGGTCCCACTCATTAGGGTTTCCTCCACCAAGGAATATTCCTCCCATTCATACTGCGCTGTCTCTCCAAGTGTTCTCCACCTTCTATCCCAGCGCTGTTGACTTGGTCAAACTTGACCTTGTCCTCATGCAAATGTCCTCTTTCACACTTGAGGGTGTGAAATCTAGCTCTTATGAATATCCCTTTTTATACTATGAGGGATTTTATTCATTCTTCTGCAATGTATGGGCCTCCCTACCCATTTATTTACCTCCTATGTGTAAATAGAAAAATTTAATATTCCATTTAGCTGTGTGCTAAAGTGGGAATATTACAGTCCTCCCCTCCCAAATGTTGCTTGTCCTCAAGAAACTGCAAAGATAAAACTGAGGGGCCTTCTTGAGGCATGAGGTCTGATATGAATTGGGATCTATCATCCCCATATGAAGCTCCCATCCCCAAGCAATCATCCATACCAAAAGAGTTACCTCCCAACATGGTAACTCCTGAAAATACTCCTCCACCTTTGGCTCCTGCAATGTAGGTGTGCTAAAAATTTGATCTTGGTAGACAAAATAGTCTACCCCATGCTGTTCTCCTCTCCACTTAAGATAAGTGTAGAGTGTCTGTTGATCCTGGGCTGTAATAATGTTGCCCTTAAGTGGCAAGAAAAAGACTAGACCCCCAAGGATCTCCCCTCCAACGTTATGAAACATGTTGGCCCAAATCATTCCATATGTGATGAGTCAGAAGTCACCATCATATGGTATCCAATTAATCCCATGGCTCACTTCATAAAAGAAATTTTTTTTTGTTGTGGTGGCCATATTACCTCTCATGCTCCCATTAGAGCATGTAATGCAAACAATGTTGGAAAACTCTTCCCCAAGGGACACATCCAACCAATGTGCCACTCCCCCAATCATGCTCCTAATAAAAATATGTAATATTCCTACTTAGCCTAAGCTAAGAGGAATATACATTTTTGTCTCATTTTCTGTTGCATGAATAAATTAATAAAGGAGGACATGTAAAACTCTTGAAAAGAATGAATAAATCAATGCCCATATGAACAGGGATAAATCTGGACCATGTAAACAAATCACTTGCAGGTGTGAAAGGGGTTTGAGCTATGAGACTGGGTCAACCTTGACCAAATCTACAGCGCTGTCTAGATGAAATGTATCTCATGGATGGACAATGCAGTTCTAGATGGAGGCCCCTCATGTGAAAGGAGCTAATTCATTGAAGTGGTTTAGGGTTTGAAAAGGATTTCATCTTATAAAAGGAAGAGGAGAGAAGCAAGAGAGGGTTGTTGATTGTGCATATTTCTGAGTATAGTGTCTGTTTATAGATATACCATTCTCTGCTGTTTAGCTGAGAATAGTGTTGCTCAGCACTTGTGAGTTCCTATGTAGGGATCCCACCTCTTCCATTGAGGATTTCTTGGAGGAGTCTTTCTGATTTCATCCACTATCAGGAATTTTTCCAAGCTCATCTTTCAACTATAGTGTTGATCTTCTTTAGGATTAGGTTGTCCTTACAATCTGCAATAAGTGGAGGCTAGATCTTCTCATATCTAGGCCATTTCAGGCCCTCTTTTCACTGGGAAAGTCTTCTATCCCAAGGGAAAGAGAGTCCTGAACCTTTGGAGCTGATATTTCACATCTTGGAATCATGCCAACTCAGTGCTTTAGGCTAAAACGTAGTTTCCCTTCTAGGACTGCGTTATTTTCAGAGGAAGATTTGCAGGGTGTTTTGATCCCCTTTTTGAGAAGAGATTTCTGGTGCTCGGCTTTGCCTTTCACTTTGGTGATCCAAGGATTAGCTTGCTGATCCATGTTCTGTATAGATATGAAATTTTCCTATTGTAAAACATCTTCAGAAATTCCTGAATAATATTGCAGATCTGCTACTTTAAACTCAGATCTACTCTTTGTATTGCATGATTTGATCAAAACCCCAAGGGGATTTTGTAATAGAGCCTTTCTAGTGTACAGATCTGAAATGGATCTGATATTTTGTACAAATATATGCTTTAGATCTGAAGTGTAACATACAGCTATTGCAGCTCCATAAAATAACGTTGTTAAGCCATTTTGCAGTAAATACATGTGTTGCAACCCTCTTTTTTGAAGAGTTTCTTCTCTTTTGTCTTCTATATTCTGTTGTATAATGTAAGAGCATCATTATGAATCTGATTTGCTGCTGTATATTCAAAAGTTGATCTTTATTATTGGCCTCCTTCTCATTCTTTCAAAATTGCATTATTTCTGAAGTAGTTTGTTGTACATAGCTGCAGCCCCTTTCTTTGGGTGTTTTTCAGCTAGACTAGGCGGTGGGAGATCTGTTTACCACACCTAGTTTGATTTTTTTTTCTCTCCTTTTGGATATAGACACTAGATCCACTAATATAAGGGATCCAGGAGCTGAAAACTCATTTCAGTGCACAAATTTCCCAGAAGTGTGTTATTTCAGCAGGCATTGTTGTGTATTCCCATTTGGGGATATTACAGTGGTACCAGAGATCCTTTCTTGGCACAGCCTGTGCTTCATTGAAGAGCCAAAGCCAACATGCTTTCAGAAGAATATGAGACTCTTAATGAGAGGGAGAAGAGTTATTAGAATAGAATTCACAAGAAATTGATTACACCACTAATGATCAAGACAAGGGTAAAGCCCCTGAAACTGGAAGTGATAAAGAAGGAGAAGAGTTTGCAAGAACTCTTTTGGTAGCCATGCAAGATCTTGCTAGAGAGATAAAAGAGATAAGACTAGACAGACTTAAGGAGTCTCCTAGAAGGTCTCATCTCGGGGAAATTTCTGGCATATCTCACCACTGGAATGATCAACCAGTGAACCAGCCACAAGCTCCACAACGTTCTAATATTCCTACCTTTTTGGATGTGGAGAATTAAGGGCTTCATGAGCAAGCATACCTTGAAGACTATTTTGTACAGTATGAGTCCCAGAATCAAAGATTCAAGGACCACTTGATTTTTCAAGAGTTTTTTCATCTCAAGTACAAAAGAAGATCAAGGCATCAGTATAGAGATGGTGAATTCACTCAGAATCATGATCGACATCACTCTATGGGCAGATTATTTTTACTCAAGTTTGATGGGTCATCCACTAGTTCTACCAAGGAATGGGTATAAAAGCTGGATATCTATTTCCAGTTGAAAAAAGTCCCTGAGATGGAAGCCATCAAGATTGCAGCACTGCACTTTGAAGGTGAAGCACGCAACTGGTGGTTCCATGGGTTGTCTACATTGGGCCATGCCAATGTGACTTCCTATTCTAAATTTACTAGAAGACTGGTGGAGAGGTTTGATAGAAAGGATCCAGAAGCACCTTTCATGAGCCTTGCAAATTTGAAGCAGTCAAGTAATGCATAATCTTATATCTCTGAGTTTATGAGATTATCTGTTATGGTTCCTGATTTATCTACAGCAAGGAGGGTGTACATGTTCATTGATGGCTTGGATGAACCTTTGCATGGGTTGGTTAAATCTACCAAGCCTATCACATTGCATGATGCCATTGAGAGGGCTAGAGACCTTCAAGATGCCTTGCCAAAAGCAAAGGCAACTTTCCAGAACAAGCCCTCTTACCTTTCTAAGGGGAAGGAAGAGAAAGCTACTTCTTACAAGGAGAGCTCAGTCAAGAAGCCTCTTGATATTGAAGTTCGGAGGGAGATAAGGAAGAAGAGGCTATGTTTCACTTGCCAAGAATCATGGGCACCAGGACATAGATGTGCTGTTGGGAAAGCACACTACATAGAATTCTTCTCAGATGTTGAGGAGGAAGAGAAGGTGATGAACCAAGGAGGGGTCACAACGCTGACAAG
Source organism: Pinus albicaulis (assembly GCA_034641835.2). Taxonomy (NCBI): domain Eukaryota; kingdom Viridiplantae; phylum Streptophyta; class Pinopsida; order Pinales; family Pinaceae; genus Pinus; species Pinus albicaulis. The sequence goes on along the minus strand of CM076581.1, from coordinate 815,320,419 downwards.
ATTGAGGGAGATCCATCACCATCAGGAGATGGGAGTGGAGATTTTGCTCCTATTGGCGGAACTCTTGCATATTTGAGGGGAGTGCCTAAGTACTTGACCCTAAGAGTTCATGGTTCAATCATGAATTAGAGGGTATATGTTCTTATTGACAGTGGGGCCACCCACAACTTTATTGATGCTCACCTTGTGCAAAGGAGGGCCATACCCACTAATACCTTTGAGGGATTTTATTTTCTAGTCCCAGGATATAGAACAATGAAATGCATGCATTATGTTCCATCACTTATAGTCACCATGGGATCCTACACGTTGGTGGATCACTTTTTTGTAGTTGACATACCAGACACCAATGTTATTTTGGGTGTTCAATGGCTGATGACATTGGGGAAAGTCACCACTGATTGGGAGGCTTTGCAAATGGAATGGGTGGATAAGAAGAGTGGTACACCTCACATGATCAGAGGCATTAATTCTTACCCCACACCTAACTCTTCCACACAAAAAATAGAGATGGATTTGCGCAGTGGAAGCAAGGATCTCACTCTCCATTCTCTCATGTTCATGAGATTCTTGCAAGGGAAATTTTCATCTATTGGAAAACCACTAGGGAGGCCACCAGATTCAGTTTTAGTGGGAGATATCTCACAAATTGATGCTCCAAAATCAGATCCAGGAGGGAAGGGAGCATTAGGAGACACATTTATAGCGCTGGAAGGTTTATGCAAGCACCATAAAGAGGGGAATTTTCCTCTCTCATCATCCTCACCATCCTTCATTTCTGATTCTGCGTTGTTGGGGGAGGAAAAGGGGAGGTATGTCCTTCCTACTTGTACCTTTGGCATAAGAGATGTCAAATAAGAGATCAGCAACATGGCAGGAAATATTATTGATGCAGCATCGGCACTGTCCTTGTTGTGGAGTGTAGATCTATATTGGAGATCCCAGTTGTTGGTGGATTACTCCAAGGATCTCTACAATTGTATGATGCTTGATGGCCAAGTGCATGGAGAGGGTTATATAATCCATGAGGGAGTAATCTATCATTATGATAGGATATTCTTTCCTAAAGCCTCCAAGATCAAGGAGGAGATGCTACAAAGGGCCTTCAAGGAGTTATGTTTCATCCCTACCTATTCTATGAAAATCTACAGCACTATCATGAGATGTTTTGAATGGGAAGGCTTTGGAGGAGAGCTACATCAGAATTTTCTAGAATGAAAGAGCTATGTGGATTTGGGGCAGCCAAAGGACTCTATGCAAGAGTCATGTTAGCCATTTCTTCCTTCTTTTGGGAGAAGGGGAATGCCCATGCACAACTCCATGTGTATGAGGAACTATTATGGTAAAGAATATGATCATGCAAAGAAAGTTTCATTTTCTGATTTATCACATTCTTTTACCATGTTTTTATAGGATATGACTCCTAAAGGGAGTGAGATATCATGTAGATCTCATGGCTTTTGGTGGGCCAATAAAAATTCTGAACTTGGCCACTCCCTTGTTGTGCAAAGGGAGATTCCTTTTCATGATGGGTGCTTCCCAAAGGCACCAAACATATCTGACATCTTCAGCTATGTTAAGATGACTTATGAAGAAAATGTGTGGTGGGAATGCCACTTACCACACCTTTATCTAATGTAGGCAAGAGATGCACCGCGCTGGCATCACATGTGGGATTTTGACCCACCTCCTCAAGCTCAAATTTCTGTTTGTATATATGTAATTTTTCTTCCATACTTGGATGACATAGTTTTGATATTTATGGGACTGTATGGAGGGAGGATGGGTATTTTTTATGTACCACATGGAAGGTAACTTCCTTATGTACCTCATGCTACATGTTTTAGAGAAGCATTGCTCCAACCATGTTTATTTCTGTTGAATTTTTCACTCCTTGTGGGATGGACTATGTACATATTATGATGACCTTGGAGGAACAATTCATGTTGTGTTGGCTTGGTGAACACTTGGCTTATGAGGAGGACTTGATCCTTGATGGTGTCACCAATGGAGGAGGAGAAATACTGCAGCACTCACCCTATCAGTTGCTTGAGGACAAGCAACATTTTGGAGGGGAGGACTGTAATATTCCTACTTAGCCTAAGCTAAGAGGAATATACATTTTCATCTCATTTTCTGTTGCATGAATAAATGAATAAAGGAGGACATGTAAAACTCCTGAAAAGAATGAATAAATCAATGGCCATATGAATAGGGATAAATCTGGGCCATGTAAACAAATCACTTGCAGGTGTGAAAGGGGTTTGAGCTATGAGACTGGGTCAACCTTGACCAAATCTACAACGTTGTCTATATGCAATGTACCTCATGGATGGACAACACGGTTCTAGATGGAGGCCCCTCATGTGAAAGGAGCTAATTCATTGAAGTGGTTTAGGGTTTGACAAGGCTTTCATCTTATAAAAGGAAAAGGAGAGCAACAAGAGAGGGTTGTTGATTGTGCATATTTCTGAGTATAGTGTTTGTTTATACATATAACATTCTCTATTTTTTAGCTGAGAATAGTGTTGCTCAGCACTTGGGAGTTCCTATGCAGGGATCCCACCTCTTCCATTGAGGATTTCTTGGAGAAGTCTTGCTAATTTCATCCACTATCAGGCATTTGGCCAAGCTCATCTTTCAACTACAATGTTGATCCTATTTAAGATTAGGTTTTCCTTGCAAGCTGCAGCAAGTGGCGGCTAGATCTGCTCAGATCTAGGCCATTTCAGGCCCTCTTTTCACTGGGAAAGTATTCTATCCCAAGGGAAAGAGAGTTATGAACCTTTGGTGCTGATATTTCACATCTTGGCATCAGGAAAACTCAGTGCTTTAGGCTACAACGCAGTTTCCCTTCCAGGACTGTGTTATTTTTAGAGGAAGATTTGGAGGGTGTTTTGATCCCCTTTTTGAGAAGAGATCTCTGGTGTTGGGATTTGCCTTTCACTTTGGTGATCCATGGATTAGCTTGCTGATCCATGTTCTGTATAGATCTGATATGTTCCTATTGTAAAAAATCTTCTGAAATTCCTGAATAATATTGCATATTTGCTACTTTAAACTCAGATCTACAATTTGTATTGCATGATTTGATCAAAACCCCAAGGGGATCTTGTAATAGAGCCTTTCTAGTGTACAGGTATGAAATGGATATGATATTTTGTACACAGATCTTCTCTAGATCTGAAGTGTAACACACAGCTGCTGCAGCTCCATAAAATAACGTTGTTAAGCCATTTTTCAGTAAATACATGTGTTGCAGCCTTCTTTTCTGAAGAGTTTCTTCTCTTTTTTCTTCTATATTCTGCTATATAATGTAGGAACATCATTATGGATTTGATTTGCTGCTGTATATTCAAAATTTTATCTTTATTATTGGCCTCCTTCTCATGCTTTCAAAACTGCGTTATTTCTGAAGCAGTTTGTTGTACATAGTTGTAGCCCCTCTCTTTGGGTGTTTTTCAGCTAGACTATGTGGTGGGAGATTTGTTTACCACACCTAGTTTGATTTTTTTTTCTCTCCTTTTGGATCTAGACACTATATCCACTGACCTAAGGGATCCAGGAGCTGCAAACTCATTTTAGTGCACATATTTCCCAGAAGTGCATTATTTCAGCAAGCATTGTTGTGTATTCCCATTTGGGGATATTAAAAAATAAGAACAATAGCAACATAAGGAACCATAATGAGAACCATGATTTCTGCCATATGTAGCAATGGATAAGGACAATGGTCCCTTAAATGTAAACAACACAGTTTGATCCTTAACTGAAAAAGAGAGTGACAAAAAGTGTGGTTTCTCAACCAATTTCTTGTTGTCCCACTCTCCTCATATTTTTGGAGAAAGTGAATGATGTATGGTAAAAAGTGAGCATGTTCTCCAAAATACATCTCCTCCCCAAGTCGTCCTAGGGAGTGGTCAACAATACTGCTTATGGCCTCAGGTAGACCATGAATTCTAGAAGAAATAATGCTCCTCCTTGGAGCAACATGCTGCACATGTATGGTTAAGGATGCATATATACATTATACAAATCATTATGCAAACAAAAAATACCCTTACCATATGTATTGCTCATACAAATGGATTGGCTCATAGATGAGTTTCCTCTCATCCTAAAAGAGAAAAGAGGCGGCTGTGCTAACTCTTTTAAAGGGTTATGTATCTCCTCCATCTCCACATGATCCATGCATCTCTTCATATGTTGATACATCTCCTCCTCAAAGCCTTCCCAAAAATACCCCTCCATGATGGTGTGGTATGACCTCATAGAATAAGTGTGGCTGAAAAGGAAATCTCCATGAGCTTCTTGTAGCAACTTCTCCTTGAGCTTGGAAGCTTCAGATAAGAATATCCTACCATGATAGTAGATGACCCCATCTCTGACTGAATATCACTCCTCATACAACTGGTCATCCAATATCATGCAAGTGAAAAGATCCTTGAAATACTCTGTTGGGGTTCCCATGTTTTGGCCAGATTGGCAAGACCAAAAGATGAGACAACATCAGAACCACTTTCAGACCTCAGGATCTAGCCCTCCTGGGTCCAGAGAGGGATCTCTCTAATAAAACAAAGAATGATATATCTTTGAAGCTCAAAATGAGATGTTAGGCTAGATATGAAGCACAAAGGGGGGTTTAAAATGATTTGGTTGGCTGGTTGCTAGGTTTTTCATGAGATCATAGACTGAGAAAGTGATGGGAGAAAAGGAACAAAATAGCAGGATGTTTCACCAAAGAGGATAGGTCAAGAGAGTGCCATCCATTGGGCTATGGAGTCATGAAAGGTGATTGCATGCAACAACTAGCCAAAGCTTTCAGAGGGCAAGTCATCTAATACTAAAGGATATTTTTAGATTAGATGGTGGGATGGAACATTAAGGAAAGACAATTAGAGAAGGAAAGCAACCCAATTTTCCGTCTATATATTAGGTCAGAGGTCATTTAACTCTAGACCTGCTTGGACATACTCATAGACAACTTTCAATGGAAGGACAAAGGGGCAGCTTATAGATCGGACCAGAGGTCATTTAACTCCAGGTCAGCTTTAGCATGCTCCAAGGAAAAATAGAGATAATTTTAACATAAGAGCTCTTAGAAAGGCCAACTGGTCGCACAAGGATCCTAGTGGACATGGCTAACTCTAATCCCCAGTGTTCCCAAATATTCCAGCTTGAACCCAACAAGAACATCTAAGGACATATTCATTTAATTCATACATCAGCTAGTAGGCAATGCCATCCACTACACTAGTTAAATTAACTGAAATCAACCCTTAGATAACACATTTAGCAGAAAACATTGAAGGAAAGGAGAGCAGAGACATAGGGTACCTAACAAGGGTAAATCCTAAGCCATATTTATGATGCAAGCCAGCAGAAAATGGAACAATATGAAATGTAATAAACATAGTTAGAAAACATCACCAATAGTAATAGACCAGGATCCTTTGAAATGTGCTTTGATTAATTGATGCAAAACCAGTCACATACACTGAGCTCAATGGCTGTTACAATCCAAAATTCTCCTCCCAGCCTACTACAATACAAACTACTCAGCTACTTTCTCCCAAACTATTCTAATAGTCAAAGCTAAATCCCTCTAACTACAATGGTAGCAGCCGAACAAAAACCTTTACAATACGTTATCGGGAATTCTTATAGGCGAAGAGAAACAACAAGGAGTAGATGAAATTTAATTTGTTTCATTAAGACAGAATGGCAGAAGCATTCACGCCCATACTGCTTAATGTCTCTGCAGCGTTGTATGTACTCTGTAGTCCGCTTCGGGAGTCTTTGACAGGTCGAGGTTGACCTCAGACATTTCTTGAAGCCCTTTCTGGCCGTAAGGCCCTCTGTTCTGTCCTATGAAACAAGTAAGGTGACTGAAAATGTCTTCAGGCCTCCATGCTTCCATTACTGCATTTATGAAAGTCTTAAGGATCTTCTTTCAGTGTCTTTAACTGTTTCTGGGCTCGAGGAGGCATGGAGATCATTGTCCAAAGGTGTCTGTTTGGAGAAAATGTCTTGTTGACGCTGGAAGCATTAATAGGACTTTGACAGTGTGCTTAAATCTTCAAACTGTGCCTTTTCCTCTGAATGCGGGATTAAGCATAGATTACATCAATAATAAGCATTTAACCCCCTTGAATCTCTTATGCTGACACGCTGGCCGACACTGAAATGGCCTCTCCGTGATCTCTGCATAATAAAACAGGCCTGTCACAAACCCGGGCAGTGGTGGAGAAATGTTGCGGAGGCCCGGAGGAATGGTGGCGGAGCAGTGGAGCACAGTGGAAATGGCGGAGAAATGCAATGAAATGATGGAAATGGTCAACTTGCAATGAACTTTAACATGGAAGTATTAAATTTCGAATGGCGAGCGTAATGATATAAGGTTTTAATATAACACATTATAATTCAGGCCCTTTGAATCGAAACACAAAGGAAATGCGCGAAAACATATGAAATGGATTTGAAACGGTGGGACCCGGCATGAACGAAGGGCGATGAAATTTGGACCGTTGATCTCAGGAGGAGATCAACGGCGGAGGTCGAAAGATGAAGTTATTAAAGCCTCCGATGAAGAAAAGTGATGCGGGGAGCGATTAGATCCCAGCTGTCGGATCTGAAGAAATGGACGGCCACGATTGAATCGGCGGATCGCAATCAGGGGCGCGGGAGGTGACACCATTTAAACTTTGCGATTGGCGATGGCGCGATTGAGCGCCAACCGTTCGATCTGGGTCAGATCGACGGCGGAGATTCAATCGACGGGGAGAGAGAAGGGCCAACGGGGTGAAGCAGGATAAATCTGGACCGTTGGATCAAACGAAATGGACGGCTCAGATCGGATCAGGGAGTTGCAATCGAAAGGGACAGAGGAGGGGATGTGATGCGACTGGCGCGATCCGATGGAGCGCCAGCCATCCGATCTGAATAGAGATCGACGGTTCAAATAGAATCAGAGGGGCAGAAGGGAAAGGGCGATAAGCACACAACGATTAATGTTGGGCCGTCGGATCCATTTATGGATCAACGGCGGAGATTGTAATTGGGAGATTGCAATCAGGGATGCAAAGGGTGGCGCGTTTTAAAACTTGCGATTGCGATTAGAGCGATTGAGCGCTGGCCGTTGGATTTGGAAGGGAATGGATGGCTGTGATTTTATCGGGGAATCGCAATCAGGGCGGAACAAAGCGTGACACGGTGAAACTTGCGATTGCGATCGGGGCGGGGATGCGATTGGCACAGGACCGTCCGATCAAACGACAGATCAACGGTGGATATTGCATCGCGGGTCTTCATAACATAACCCAATCGCGTCGAAAAATTCCAATGTTACAAAGGGATCTGCCCGCCTGACAACTCCGATTGCGATTGGCACCCAAGACTTAAGCGCTTGGTCTTGGTGCTAGGGGCACATGGGGAAGTGGTTTGCGGGGCTGGCAGAAAAGGGGCTCGGCCCTATTATAATGTGAAAAGTGGGTTTTAGGGCCCTTTTAATGTATTTCAAGGCCAAGGAAGGGTAACGATAGGGAGGAAAAGATGTATTGAGCCAAACAAAGGGTATGGGTAGAATTTGGAGGGGGTTTTGGGAGAATTTAAAAGGGTAAGAGGGGAAAAAGAGAGGAGTTAAAAGGAAAAAGACACAGGTTAAATGGGAATGAAATAAGAGGAAAAGGGGGGCCTTTTGGGCATTCTTCACAAACAGAGAGGCTTTATAATGGGAATCAGCAAAGGGGATTTTATTAGAGGAAAAAAGGCACAAGGAGGCTTCAAGGATGATGTGTTTTTAGGGGAAATGCATTCCTTAAAGGCTTAAAAACATTTTAGCCCCCTGTTTGCTTGTCAAAAAATTTATAGGGGGCTAACATACTCCACCAACAGTTGGGAGTTCCAATATGGATCTATCCTCCATAGTGACAACGTTGATGATATCTCATGAAAAACATTTGTCATATGTTCATCCTCCTCTTTGACATCTCCCATGCCAAAGGTGCAAGTTGGAAGGCTGCTATCCTTCCCCTGCTGCTTCTGCCACAGCGCAGAATCTGAAATGAGAGTGGGTAAAGATGATGTTGAGAGAATTCCCCTCTCCTCCTTGAGTCTACCCAAGACGCTCGGTGCTGTAAAATGACCTCCCAAGGTCTCCACTCCTCTGAAATCAATGAATGGTACCTCAAAATGTGAAGCATCTCTCATCATCTGCTGATCTGGTGGTCTCCTTGGTGAATGTCTCCATGCAATGAGACATCATCATCAAGAGTAATTTGTATTTATGAATGGACAGACTTGTCCCTACTCTTACTGCGCAATCCATTCTCTCTCTTAGGTGCATCAACCTCATGAAATAGACAGGGGTGTGTGCTTCTCATCACATGATGTTGGTCATCCTCCCTATCTCCTCCTTGTGTCTCCATAGGTTCACACCCTATCATCAATGGCACATGTGAATCATGAGTTGTGCCTTGATCTCCACACATGAGATCCTCGAGACTTCCTTGCAAAGATTCAAGAATCCCTCTAGTTGGAGCAATATCTCCTCCTTCCTCTGCATGAGGTGCTAGATCAACTCTAGACATGACAACGTTGTTGCCCTCAACCTCGTCAACATGAATGGGCAACCTCCTAGTGATTGGATCCTCTTTTGGAAAAGGGATCTCCATGTCTTTTTGTTTAGGAGCATGAGATAAATGTCTTGCCTCTAACAAGGTATGATGCAAGATGTCAGCCTCCTCATTGGTTTTCTAAAGTGGAATGGTGTTTATAGTTCCATCCATCACATGTAAGGTTTATGTTTGCTTGAGTTTGTTTTCATTCACCACGTGTGTTTCAGGATTCTTTCTATCAAATATTCTCACCAATGTTTTAATGAACCTTGCATAAGAAGAAGTATTTTCATTCTTTAAAGAAAAAGACTCAAATATCCACTGTTAGTCATCCATAATTTTGATTTTATCCAAAGATGACTAAGTTGAAAATCTCAGATTTCTAGAAACAAAATTTTCAAAAACATTGTGAGTTCTAGAAATCTCACTGCCTTTATTATCCCAAGTCTATCAATTCACTAAATGTCTTCACTCAAATCCTCCAAGTTATCCTGCCATCTCAAAAAGAAATTATTTTCAGGCTATATTTCCCATTTTTCACCTCCATCATATCTGCCCATTTTCACTCATTTTCACTTATCCAAACAGTCATTTTCCCCCCGCAAAAAAGGTTTTCTTCCTTTTTTCATTTATCCTCCATTCTCTCTAAAAACCCTCATTTTCCCTTATATACCCTTATTTTCCCAAGAGAACCCCTCTTAACCTGATAAATCCCCTTTATTTGGTTTTAAATCACCTTTTCTAACTTATTGGAATACTTTAAAAAGGCCCAAAAAACCTTCATTATAGCCCTTTCCAACCTTTTTTAAACATAAGGACTTAAGCGATTTTCGGCTTAAAACCTCCGCCCTTTTTCACCATAAGACCCGATGCCTGCGAGCGTCGGCCGAAGCCTTAAAGCCCTCATCGACGCATCGAAAAAACCACAACTTACCATTTCCATTCCTTTTCCTCTGCTGATGGTTCCTCCCCTCCGATAAGATCTCCGCCGTCGATCCTCCAGATTGGACAATCATCGGGTTTTTTCCACTTCTCTGACCCCTCATCCACCATTTCAAGCCCGCTCAGATCCTGACCATTGATCCTTGCAAATCCAATGGCTCCTGCAAACTCTTATCATTTAACCCGTCGATCAAACCATCCTGATACGCGACAGATTTGCTGACAAAAACTGTCGGTCCCACCTCCCCATCGGCCATCGCACTTTGGTGATTCCCATTTCCTCATTCCCAAATTAATTTCTCATCCCATCTCCATTGATTTGATCTAGACCATTGATCTCTCTGATCCAAAGGTCCTCGTTCCATCACCTCGCTATATTTCCTCCCGATCATCCTCTTCCAAATCCTTTCCATGATAGATCTCCACCGTTGATTCTGCAGATCTGATGGTCTAGATCCTTTCCAGGCCCTCCATCTTCTTTCAGCCTCCGCGCTTTTGTGGTTCCCCCGGAAGAGATCCTGGCCATTGATTACAATGATCCAATGGCCAGCGGGGATCCTCCCTCTTCTCCCCCTCCATCCACCACTTCCCTCCTACTCCTTCCCCGATTTAATCGTGACCGTTAATTATACTCGATCCAACGGTCTCAGATCCTTCCACCACCATCCGTCACCTGGCCATCCCTCCTACATACATCTTCACAAATCACATCTCAACCATTGATCCTTCAGATCCAATGGTCTCTGCTGATCCCGAAACCTTTCTAACCCCCCCCACTTCACGACAAGTTTATTGATGTCAGCACCCGGTCCCATCGTCCGCCCGACCAACGATCGTGCCCGTTCACCACCGTTGATCTGTTCTCCCCCAGATCCAACGGCCCATAGTCATCTTCGCGCCCGTTTCTCCATAACTGTTTAAACCCCATTTTCAATGTGAAATTAGTGGTTTTGGTGGGAAGCGTGTCGGCACCTAAGCCATATTGCGTTCATTTAGCCCATTACCACTTACCGCCCATTCCCAATGTGAAAACCACCTCTGTTTTTCGCAAAACCACTCTTCCACCATTTCGCACCAAATCTTCAAAAAACCCACTGTTCTTCTTGGTTCCATTTGTGGGACCCCTTCTACGCATATTCCTCCTCCGCATCGCTCCTTCGCCTTCCTCCAAGCCTTTGAAACAAAGTAAATCCAAATTCGCAGGTTTTAATTCACGGTTGTTTAAATTGTGCAGGTTTAATGGTGGCTTAGGCTTAAAATCCATCCCACAGTCAAAGTGAGTGACAAAGAACTTTGGATGACGATCCAAAGGGCCAGAAATACGAAGAAAAATGGAATAAAGGATTTTAATATGAAGGTTATATTGATGAGTCATGACCATCAATGGAATCAAAGAACCCCTGCACACAGTAAACGAAGAACAGTCAGAAGAAATGATAAAGAAATGAAGACATGAGACTGAAGGGCTTAATCAAAGATTAAGTTTGTCGAAACATAGATTATCCCTTTTAAATCGATGATTAAAGATAAAAGGCTGAAAGATAAAGGCCAAAGGATTAAGAAATAAAACAAATGTTTTAAACAAAAAATAGAGAAAGGTCAGTGAAGCGATATTAACAAAAGAACGAGGCTAAAGGGCCTAAAGCACAGTTATTGATTAAATCAATCATAAAGCAGTAAGATAGAATATTTAAGGAAAATCAGATGTTAAAGACCAATTACCAAGTGAAAAGGTTAAACAAAGACAACATTAGACCAAAGACAACCTCGAATGAATCAAACAAAGGCAGTTATTTCCCCAAAAGATCTAATTGACACCTTTCACCTAATTTATACCTACAAAGACAAACAAACAGTTATTACACAAAAGAATATATTTTAAACTGTCAGAACAGTTATTGTAAAGATAGGATAAAGCCTTAAAAGTCAATCTTTCACCTATTTTTTCCTTATAAAGTTAAGACAGAGTTATTAACATAGAAGTAGTTGCACACATGTTCCTACCTTATGCCTTGCATGGTTTTCAAGGCCCGGAATACATTTACTCTATAATTAATAAAACTTGGACCCTAGATCAGTTCCACCTCCTCATTTACAGCATAAATACTGCATTCGAACTCATTTTAGGGTGGGGCATTTGGTGACTCTTTGAAGTAATACATAGCTTTGCTAAAGTTGAAAGGAAATTGATGTTCTGAAACTTATGGATGTTTTGACCTATTTGTTGATGGAGAAGGCTCTATCATTGGATCCCTGAGCTTGGCTATTGGTGAAGTATTCTCAATCTGTTAATTTTTTTTCCTATTTTCCATTATGTTTCATCATTTCTTACTACAGTAGAGTAAACATTTCAGGCTAAGAAATGTCTCCTAGAAGCACCTTAGACCTATTTACTCTCCACTGTTTTATGTTTTCCTCTGTTGAGGCATTCTAGAGAATTCTTAATTGCTCTCTTGAACCCTTATGCTTGTTTATTTCAGAAATAGTTCAAATAGTTGGTCTCAAGAATGATTTATGGTTTTCCCTGCTTACTTGTTTCCACTGGAAAACTGTTTCTGAAGTCTCCCTTTAAAGTACCATTGTTTACATTCTGCCAAAGAGGTTTGTTTTGATCATACCCTTTGTTCTTGCTGAGACAATTGTTTTGAAGGTATTTATAATTGTAATCAAATATTTCTAGGAGTTCCCTCTTAAATATATATTTATTTGTGAATCTTGTATGTTTTCTAAATTCCTTGAAGGTGAAATCTGGATGAAATAGAGCATTCCTCGACTCCTAGATTTCATTTAAAAAGTTTGTCTTAGAATTATTATTTTCTGAAGTGTGGTTTCTAGAATTTATGGTTAGCCCTGTCTATGGAATTCTTGTTCATGTTCAAATGATGTTTTAATTCCCTTTGTTAAGAAGTACATAAAATTAAGGATTCTTAATTTCCCTTAGTTTTTCTTTTCATTCTAAACCTTTGATGTCCATTTCATTTCACCTGAAAGACTTTGTAGATCCACTGGCCAAGTTAGATTTTCCCTTTGATACCACTGATCCCTTTACAAACTTGTTACAACTTCCACTTGACTCCATTTCCCAATGACTTAGAGATTTCCCTTTTCTATCTATGTTGCCTAGATCATCATGTCCCACCAAACAATCAAACAAACTCATGCTTAATAACTAGCCTAAAATCAATCTTGTACAAGCAAACAAGTCATATATTTGCAAACAATTGAGAGATCCCTCTGTGAGACTAGGAAGGCTAGGTCCTAGAGCTCTAAAGACTGGTTTTGATGTTGCCTTGTCACTTGGTATGCCAATCTGCCAAATCATAGGACCACAACATAATGGAAATCATGGTGGGACCATCTGAGTAAATAATAGACCAACAAGCTCTTATAGACTCATTAGTCCTTCAAAACAAAAAACTCAAAAAACCCAAAACATTTCTGATTGGTTTTCAAATAAATCATTGGTGGTGGACCATAAAAAATTTTACCTTCAGAAAAGCTAAAAATTTCCACCTGGCGACTCCATTAGCCCCAGTAAGCCTATTACTCCTCTAGACCTCCAGATTTCCCTAGGATTTTGTTAACTAACCCTGAGGAAGTTTAGAAACCTAGTCCCCTATTATAGAAATCACTGTGAGAGGAAAATTTTGAAAAGCAGTCCTAAAAACCTCAACCTCTCTAAATTTTGGAAACTGAAATCTGGCTTCACATAGGGTCAATACTAGATCCCATCCAAATCCTAACTCTCCTACCATAGTTGATAATCCAAAAAGGATTTTGTGGCAAGCTTCTAGATCTGGAAAACCAACAACTAATAGGACCATCCCAAGAACAAGATCTGTCCCTGAAAATCTCACAGTCTTGAAAGATCCACACTTTGACTTACCTCATATAAAGAACCTATTTAGAAATAAGTCTCAAAGTGATTTAAACCAAGCTGAATTTGAAACCACAGATTTGCAACAGAGCTTTAGCAGAGAAGCTTCACCTTCTACTCCACCTGACTCTCAGCTTCTCCATCATTTCAGCTCCTTCCATAAAAAATCTTGTCATCAATAGTTTGTTGGCCCCAGTGTTTCTTCCACTCCTATCCACACATACACTGTTCAAATCACTCCAGGTCAGTCCACTTTCCCTCTTGTAAATCCACCTCTTCTAAATCCCCCATTATTTCGAATCATGGCGTCATGGTATGCTCCACTAGTGTTACCACAACTTCTGGTTCCCTTACCCAATGATTATCAATCCAAAATTCCCCATTTCACTGGAAATGAACCTACTACTGCTCAACAGCATGTAGACAAGATGGATGATGTGTTTTATTATATGGAAATAGAAGAAGAGACCATTAAGATGCGAATTTTTCTCAAATTTTAGGAGGAGAAGCCAAAAAATGGTTCAAAGGATTAACTCCTCACAGCATAAATGATCTCCCTTCTTTATATCAAACATTCACAAACAAATGGGAAATTAAAAATAACCCTCTCCAAATATTGTCAGACTATAATAAACTTAAGAGAAATACTGGGTAAAGTGTCCAAGATTATTGCACTCGATTCAATAGTGTGTATAATGCACTTCCCCCAAACATGAAACCTCCACTAGGCCTAGCCTTAGCTGAATTTCCAGAAGGCTTTGATCTAGAAATGGCCTACCAGCTAAGAGAAAGAGACCCCTTGACTTTAGAAGATATTTAGAGGGGAGCCTTAAGTGTGGAAGAAAATATGATTGAGAAAAGAGCTAGGTTAAAAGTAGAGAAAAGAGTTACATACAGGGATGATACAATGGCATCAACCTCATCATCAGATACTAGAATTGATAACTTAGTGAAGGTAATGGAGAGAATGCTTGAAAAGATAAATCTGAATGATAGAGTGCCTCCTAGAGAGAATCAAACCAATCCCCAAAACAAAAATAGGAATCCAAATATCATAAGAGATCCTAATCAAGATAGGCAAAGAGATAATGACCAACAAATTAGGCCACCGTTCCAACAAAATTATGTAGATCAAGAAGAGGAAAGCGAAACTGAAAGGTTGGAAGAAAATCATGTAAAACTGATAGGATCTGACAGTGAGACAGATGTTTTTCTCATTGAAGAAGAACAAGAATTCTTTTCCTCAGAACAAATTGAAAACAACCATGAGGATTCTGAAGATTACAGATTGGGGTTTGAAAATGCAATCATGGAGGTACATAAACAATATAATCTTAGAAGCAAAGGGAGCCCAGAGATTTCCAATGAAAAAAACACTAGTACTGTTTTTAGGAAAACTTCATAAAATCAGCCTAAGAAGACAGCCAGTAACACCAACATTGTGGCCATGAAAACTGACCTAAATAAAGACAAAAATAGTCAGCAAAGTGTTGAACAAAGCTGCCCTAGTACTTCTGCTAGTGGCCCTAACAAATCTGTCCCAAATAACAATCCAAATAAAGTTCAGAAAATCAGAATTACTGAAAGAGTTGTAAATGACAAAAAAGATGTAAATATGTCAAGAACAATAGTTCCTTTCAGCCTTGAAGGGGAAATTGCCAAGATCAAAATCAACATACCCTTAGCTAAACTAGTGACTCAAGATGTATATAAAAATCAAGTTTTGAAAGCTTTGAATATAGGCAGTGACATGGATACTTTAAACTTGACAGATGATAAGCCAGAATTATTGTTTGGTCCTGAAGTTGAAGGAAAATACCAAGAAAGGGTTGTCCCTCCCTTCTATGTCAGCCTGAACATACATAACAAAATCTTGCACAATGCCATGTTAGACGCAGGTTCTTCTCACAATATTATGCCCAAAGTAGTAATGGAAAGCCTAGGCTTAGAATTTAGTAAACCATATAAAGACCTATATTCCTTTGATTCAAGCAGGGTCAAATGCTTAGGCCTAATCAAAGATTTGTGTGTCAACTTGGCACAAATTCCTGCTAAAGGTTTAGTTATGGACATAATAGTAGCTGACATTCCCCCTAATTATGGTATGCTTCTATCTAGATCATGGGGAGCCAAACTATAGGGGAGCCTTCAAATGGACATGTCTTATGCCATCATCCCAGTGTTTAACCAAACTAGACGACTATATAGGGAGTCTCATATGAAATACATGGTGAGCAATATAGATAGACCCAAAAATACTCCTTTTTATTCTATTCATTCAGATTTAGATTCCTTTATCTTGTATAATGAAGATGAAATCAGCCAACAAGAAAAGGAAAACAAGAAAGAATTTAGTTCACTAGAACAGTCAAATCTGCCCTCAACTCAAGTACAGAATAGTTCAAACTTTAGCAGCCTTGAATAGCAGAAAGAAAATGAAAATGAGATTTAAATACCTTGGAAAATAGACTTTGATGGCTCTTGTAGCAAATTAAGTTCAGGGGTTGGTGTATGGATACAAAACATAAAAAAAGGGTTTTCCTATAAACTTCCATGCACAAATAACATTGCTGAATATGAAGCCCTCCTTATTGGCTTACACTTACTCAAAGATTTAGGAGCTAAGAAAATATCATTCCAAGGGGATTATGAGTTAATCATTAGACAAATTAAAGGGGAGTATTCAACCAAGAACCCAAAACTCATAGAATATAGAAATTCTGCCCTTGATCTCCTAAAAACCGTTGAAAAATATGAACTCATTTTCATCCCAAGAGCTCAAAATCATCCAGCAAATGAACTTGCCTTTGCTGCTAGTAATTGCCAAATACCACAGATAAATGAACAATTAAAAATAAAGGTAAAAAAAGGCCTGCAATACTTGACAATGAAGATTATTGACAAGTGTTTGAAAGAGACAAACACATAGATGATTTTCTGCAATCAAAAAATGTCTTTGCCATATCAACATCTACTTCAAGCCATGAGAAAAATTGTTTAGATAAGGAACAAATCCCTGAAACAATGCTGCCCTTTTTTGTTGATATAAACCATTTTGAACATCCTTTTAGAGCAGAAATAGTTGATAATACAGACCAAAAAGACCTGGAAGTTTTACAATGTAAAAATGATACCATTCCAAGAGGTCTTACACCATTAGAGTAGCTTTTCAATTTTAATGAAGTAGCCAAAGAACCAAGAATGGAGCCTATTGAAACAAACATAGAAGAACATAACATAGGCAGCCTAGCAGAACCCAAAATGATCAAGCTATCCAACACTCTCCCAGCTCATATTAAACAACAATACATAGAACTTTTCAAAGAATTTAGAGATGTGTTTGCATGGGGATACAAGGATCTGAAATCATATGATACCAGCATCATTCAACACAAAATTCCTCTTAAGAAAAATCATAAACCTTTCAAACAAAAACTCATAAGGATAAACCCTGTTTTATTGCCTTTGGTTGAGAAAGAGATTAGGAAAATGTATGATGTTGGGATCATAGTTCCCCTTAGATATTCAGAATGGGTTTCCAAATTAGTATCTGTTAGGAAAAAGACTGGGGAAATTAGGCTCTGCATTGACTTTAGGAATCTAAATAGAGCCTCCCTAAAGGACAACTACCCCTTGCCAAAAATGGATCACATACTCCAAAGGGTGATTGGGTCTAAAAGAATATCACTGTTGGATGGGTTCTTAGGTTACAATCAGGTGTTAGTACTCCCAAGTGACCAACATAAAACTGCTTTTACTACACCTTGGGGTACATTCATGTATGTCAAAATGTCATTTGGCTTGATGAATGTGGGGGCCACCTTCCAAAGGGCCATGGATATAGCCTTCTCAGAAGACATAGGCTATTTTATAATCATTTGCCTTGATGACATTACTGTTTTCTCTAAAACTGATGAAGAACACTTGATTCATTTAAGAATTTTTTTTCAAAAATGTAGGAAATATGGCTTATCTTTGAATCCCAAAAAGACACTCTTTGGTCTCCAAGAAGGAAAAATTCTTGGCCACATAATTTCTGAAGAGGGAATCAAAGTAGACCCTAAAAGGATTGATGGCATATTGAAAATCAGCCATCCTAGAAACCTCAAAGAATTACAATATTTCATTGGGAAGATAAATTTTTTAAGAAGGTTCATCCCAACCTTGCTGAGCTATTAAGAAATATCAAAAACATGCTTAAAAAAGAGATAGGTGTTAAATGGGCAATAAAAGCTAAATAGTCATTTGGACTAGTGAAACAAGCTCTTACTCAAACAATGGTTCTTATCAGCCCTGATTTCACCAAAGATTTCTATATCTTTTCTTTTGCACCTGAACGTGCAATAGCTGCAGTATTACTACAAAAGAACACTATGGGGCAAGAAAAACCAATATCCTTTTTTAGTAGGGCCTTAAGAAATGCTCCACTCAAGTATAACATCATGGAGAAACAATCCTTAGCCTTGGTAAAAGCATTGAAAGACTTTAGAGTCTACATTTTTCATTCTCACATCATTGCTTTTGTCCCACATACTGTTGTCAAGGACATTCTAAGTCAAGATTCTGATGGTAAAAGGGGAAAATGG
The DNA here is from genome assembly GCA_034641835.2 of Pinus albicaulis. Classification (NCBI taxonomy): domain Eukaryota; kingdom Viridiplantae; phylum Streptophyta; class Pinopsida; order Pinales; family Pinaceae; genus Pinus; species Pinus albicaulis. The sequence continues at coordinate 815,302,399 of CM076581.1, read as the reverse complement.
ATTGTCATTATTCTAGAATATGACTTAGAAATCAGGCCCACCAAACTAATCAAAGGGCAGGTATTAGAAAAACTCATGGCTGAGTCAAACTTCCAAGCACTAGATATGAATATGATTGATATTTTGGAAGAAACAAAAGAATTCACAGTTCCATTTATTGAAGAAAATTTTGTGAATTCATCTTGGTATGTTGATATCATATATGTACTACTTTATCTGAATACCCCTCCTTCTCTATCTAAAACTAAAGCTAGATTTTTGAAACAGAAGGCTTTAAATTATTGCATATTAGATGGGGTTTTATATTGGAAGAATGCTATTGGAATATTGCTTAAATTTTTTCTTGAGGTTGATGTAGGAAAAATCATGCATGAGCTACATGAGGGAGAATGCGGAGGACATATTTACTAGAAGACTACAACAAATAAAATCCTCAGATCTGGTTACTATTGGCCCACCCTTTTCCTAGATACTCAGAAGCTTGTCATGTCTTGCCATAAGTGTCAAATTTTTGATGGCAAGAGAAAACTCCTACCCTTACCCTTACATCCCATCAATGTTGAGGCTCCCTTTCAACAATGGGGCTTGGACTTCATTGGGGAAATTCTCCTATCTTCTTCAGCCCAACATAAGTGGATCCTTACTGCCACTGATTATTTTACCAAGTGGATAGAAGCCATACCTTCTAGGAATGCTATTGACTCTGTCATTATCAAGTTCCTTGAAACCAATATACTTTCCAGATTTGGTTGTCCTAGAAAAATTATCACAGATAATGCTACTGCCTTCAATTCTAAAAGAATGGTTGAATTTTGACATAAATATCATATCACATTGGGTCATTCTACTGCCTACTATCCCCAAGGAAATGGATTAGTTGAATCCTCCAACAAAATCCTTGTCAATATTATCAAAAAACTATTGGAGAAGAATAAAAAATCATGGCATAGTAAGCTTATTCATGGTTTATGGGCTGATAGATTAACCACCAAAAAGTCAATAAATATGTCCCCCTATTAGCTAGTTTATGGCATGGATGTAGTCTTCCCAACCTCTTTAGGAGTTCCAATCATGAAACTCATTCAAGAAATACAAACTGAAGAGAATGGTATGCAGAGAAGGATAAATCAGACCATTCATTTATAGCAGTCTAGAGAGGAAGTATATAAGAGAACACAAATAGTCCAAGAAGGCATCAAGAAGTTATTTGACAAAAGGGCTAAAGCAAATGATTTCCAAGTTGGAAGTATAGTTATAAAGTGGGATTTTTGAAGGGAAGAAAAGGGAAAACATGGAAAATTTGAGAATCTATGGAAAGGGCCCTACATCATTCATTCTATAAAGGGTCATAATGCATTCTTTCTGCAAGAGCTGAATGGAGAAGACATGTTTGGAGGTCCTGTCAATGGCAGAATTCTCAAGCACTACTTCTGTCAAGAGTCTTAGCTTAAATTTTTTTATGATTCAAAAAAGGTACAGCCCCATACCCAAAAAAAAGAACTTTCTGAAAGTGAGCAAATCTAAGTGCCACTGCTGATTAAAAAATGATATATCTAATCATGGTTGAACATACTTTAAATTTATGTTGATAAGTTAGTAGAAGCACTGATTGATAATATTATTTCAGACTTGACTTATCAGTAGAATAAATTAGGATAGAGGAAGAAATGGTTCAAACAAACTCAAAATATGAACCAACAAAGGAAAGGGAAAATAGCTCTCAAAAAGATCAAAATCAGAGCTGAAAAAGGGAAGAAGGATATTTACAATTTTTAGATCTTAAGCCTTCACAATTTTGTTTTAAACTTCTGCAAATAAAGTCTATGTGCAGCTTGTACGTACAGCCATAGACACCATAGCAAATCAGATAGTTTAATCCTGATTTGACTAATGTTTTAAATTTTTGTTTTAGAATATAGAATATAAATATGATAGCTCCACATGCTCAAAATAGAACCAAAGAGATAGATAAGATGCCTTACAAAGACAAATTATGGCCTTGTCTTTCTAATTTACTTTATGCAAAATAATGATTGTGTGCAACTTGTTCAAAATACCACAACCATGGTTGATCAGACTGTATAAACCTGATTTGAACCATGCTTTAAATTTTCATGTCAATAGCTAGAGAATCAAGATTGCCAAACAGTTTAATCTTGGTAGTCAAGTAGCATAGGTAGGGAATAAAAGAGTTCAACAGTTTAATCTGGACTCTTGGAAGAAATAAGGATAGGATAGTTAGTTTATTTTCAATTTTCAAAAATAAAATGTCAAAGAGTTTGCTAGCTCAAATGCACTCAAGAGGAAGAAAAAATTCTAGGAAAAGTAAGATTGGGTAGGTAGAGATGCTATTTGAAGAAATTACATGTTGCAGATTGATTGAAATTGTCAAAAATAAAGAAATATCAGTAAGAAATAAAAGAAGGAATCTGCCCAATGGATAAGGCACTAATCTACTGAAACTCAAAGATTTCATAAGCTGAGGTTCTGGACACCTTGAAAGGATAGTTTCCCTCCCCAAGTGGAGCCACTGTTAGTCATCCATAATTTTTATTTTATCCAAAGATGACTAAGTTGAAAATATCAGATTTCTAGAAACAAAATTTGCAAAAACATTGTGAGTTCTAGAAATCTCACTACCTTCATTATCCGAAGTCTATCGATTCACTGAATATCTTAACTCAAATCCTCCAAGTTATCCTACCATCTCAAAAAGAAATTGTTTTCAGGCTATATTTCCCATTTTTCACCTCCATCATATCTGCCCATTTTCACTCATTTTCACTTATCCAAACAATCATTTTCCCCCTGCAGAAAAGGTTTTCTTCCTTTTTTCATTTATCCTTCATTCTCTCTAAAAACCCTCATTTTCCCTTTGATACCCTTCTTTTCCCAAGAGAACCCCTCTTAACCTGATAAATCCCCCTTTTTTGGTTTTAAATCACCTTTTGTAACTTCTCAGAATACTTTAAAAAGGTCCAAAAAACCTTCATTATAGCCATTTCCGACCTTTTTTAAACATAAGGACTTAAGCGCTTTTCGGCTTAAAACCTCCGCCCTTTTTCACCATAAGACCCGATGCCCATGATCATTGGCCAAAGCCTTAAATCCCTCATTGGCGCATCAGAAAAACCACAACTTACCATTTCCATTCCTTTTCCTCCGCTAATGGTTCCTCCCCGCCGATAAGATCTCTGTTGTCGATCCTCCAGATCGGATGATCATCGGGTTTTTTCCACTTCTCTAGCCCCTCATCCACATTTTCAACCCCGCTTAGATCCTGACTGTTGATCCTTGAAAATCCAACAGCTCCTGTAAACTCTTATCGTTTAACCCATCAATCAAACCATCCCGATACGTGACAGATTTACTGACATAAGTTGTCGGTCCGACCTCCCTATCGGCCATCGCACTTCGCCAATTCCCATTTCCTCATTCCCAAATTCCTTTCTCATCCCATCTCCACCGATTTGATCTAGACTGTTGATCTGTCTGATCCAAAGGTCCTTGCTCCATCACCTCGTTATCTTTCCTCCCAATCATCCTCTTCCAAATCCTTTCTACGATAGATCTCCACCGTTGATTCCGCAGATCTAACGGTCCGAATCCTTTCCAGGCCCTCCATCTTCTTTTAGCCTCCGCACTTTTGTGGTTCCCCCATAAGAGATCCTGGCTGTTGATTGCAATGATCCAATGGCCAACGGGGCTCCTTCCTCTTCTTCCCCTCTATCCACCGCTTCCCTCCTACTCCTTCCCCGATTTAATCGTGACCGTCAATTATACTCGATCCAACGGTCTCAGCTCCTTCCCCCACCATCCGTCACCCAGCCATCCCTCTTGCATACATCTTCGCAAATCACATCTCAACTGTTGATCCTTCAGATCCAATGGTCTTCGCTGATCCCAAAACCTTTCTAACCCCCCCGCTTCACAACAAGTTTGTTGATGTCAGCACCCGGTCCCACCGTCCACCCAACCAACGATCGCACCTGTTCCCCACTGTTGATCTGTTCTCCCCCAGATCTAACGACCCATAGTCATCTTCACGCCCGTTTCTCCATAACTGTTTAAACCCCATTTTCAACGTGAAATTAGTGGTTTTTTTGGGATGCATATCGGCACCTAAGCCGTATCGCGTTCATTTAGCCCATTACCACTTACCGCCCATGCCCAACGTGAAAACCACCTCCGGTTTTCGCAAAACCACTCTTCCACCATTTTGCACCAAATCTTCAAAAAATCCCACTGTTCTTCCTGGTTCCGTTTGTGGGACCCCTTCTGTGCATATTCCTCCTCTGCATCGCTCCTCTGCCTTCCTCCAAGCCTCTAAAATGCAGTAAATCCAAATTCGCAGGTTTTAATTCATGGTTGTTTAAATTGTGTAGGTTTAATGGTGGCTTAGGCTTAAAATCCATCCCACAGTCAAATTGAGTGACAAAGAACTTTGGATGACGATCCAAAGGGCCAGAAATACGAAGAAAAAAGGAATAAATGGTTTTAATATGAAGGTTAGATTGATGAGTCATGACCATAAATGGAATCAAAGAACCCGTGCACACAGTAAAAGAAGAACAGTCAGAAGAAATGATAAAGAAATAAAGACAGGAGACCGAAGGGCTTAATCAAAGATTAAGTTTGTCGAAATAGATATTAGCCCTTTTAAATCGATGATTAAAGATAAAAGGCTGAAAGATAAAGGCCAAAGGGTTAAGAAAAAAAAAAATTTAAACAGAAAATAGAGAAAGGACAGTGAAGCGAGATTAACAAAAGATCGAGGCTAAAGGGCCTAAAGTACAGTTATTAATTAAATCAATCATAAAGCAGTAAGACAGAATATTAAAGGCAAATCAGATGTTAAAGACCAATTACCAAGTGAAAAGGTTAAACAAAGACAACATTAGACCAAATACAGCCTCGAATGAATCAAACAGAGGAAGTTATTTCCCCAAAAGATCTAATTGACACCTTTCACCTAATTTATACCTACAAATACAAACAAGCAGTTATTACACAAAAGAATATATTTTAAATTGTCAGAACAGTTATTGTAAAGATAGGATAAAGCCTTAAAATTCAATCTTTCACCTATTTTTTCTTTAGAAAGTTAAGACAGAGTTATTAAGAGAGAAGTAGTTTCACACATGTTCCTACCTTATGCCTTGCATGGTTTTCAAGGCTAGGAATACATTTAATCTGTAATTAATAACACTTGGACCCTAGATCAGTTCCACCTCCTCATTTGCAGCATAAATACTGCATTCGAACTCATTGTAGGGTGGGGCATTTGGTGACTCTTTGAAGTAATACATAGCTCTGCTGAAGTTGAAAGGAAATTGATGTTCTGGAACCTGTGGATGTTTTGACCTGTTTGTTGATGGAGAAAGCTCTGTCATTGGATCCCTGAGCTTGGCTGTTAGTGAAGTATTCTCAATCTGTTAATGTTTTTTCCTGATTTCCATTCTGTTTCATCATTTCTTACTACAGTAGAGTAAAAAGTTTAGGCTAAGAAATGTCTCCTAGAAGCACCTTAGACTTGTTTACTCTCCAATGTTTTATGTTTTCCTCTGCTGAGGCATTCTAGATAATTCTTAATTGCTCTCTTGAACCCTTATTCTTGTTTATTTCAGAAATAGTTCAAACAGTTGGTCTCAAGAATTATTTATGGTTTTCCTTGCTTACTTGTTGCCACTTGAAAATTGTTTCTGAAGTCTCCCTTTAAAGTACCTGTTAGCCCCCCTGTAAATTTTTGACAGGAAAATAGGGGGCTAAAATGTTCTTGAGTCTTCAAGGAATGCATTTCCCCTAAAAACACATCATCCTTGAAGCCTCCTTGTGCTTCTTGTCCCTTGATAAAATACCCTCTGCTGATTTCCATCATAAAGCCTCTCTGTTTGTGAAGAAATGCCCAAAGGCCTCCTTTCCCCCTTATTTCACCCTCACTTAGCCTCTTTTTATTCCCCCTTGTTCCCCCTTCTATTTCCCTTTTTACCCTCTTAACCCTCCCAAAATCCCCTTAAAATTCTACCCTTACCTTTTGTTTAGCCATTTTCCCCTTTCCCTCTCTATCGTTCCCTTCCTTGGCCTTCAATTTCCATTTAAATGGGCCAAAACCCACTTTTAAACCATATAATAGGGCTTAGCCCCTCTATCGCAAGCCCCAACCACTTCCCCACATACGCCCGATACCCAAAGACCAAGCTCTTATGCTTTAAGCGCCAATCGCATCGGAGGAATGGAGCAGAACGTTTAAACTCCTTTGTAAACACCGAAAAACTCCGATGCGATTGTTCGATTCAATAAGGACCGCGACGTGTTCTCCACCATCGATTTGTCTCTCAGATTCGACGGCAGAGTGCTAATCGCTTCTCCCCGCCCGTCGCAATCGGAACTTTGTTATGTGTCACCCTTGTTCTCCCCCCGATTGAGATTTCCCGACGTAATCCCTACCGTTGATTCTTCTCGAAGATCCTACGGCCCAGCGCTAATCGCTTCGTCGCAATCGCAGAACTCAATCGCATCCCCTCTTTCGCACCCCCCGATTGCGATTGCTTCGATCAAATCCTAGCCGTACATCCTCTCCGCTGATCCGACAGTCATCGCAACTCCCGATCAATTGCAAGTCATAACTCCCGATTCCCGATCGCGCTCTCCGTCCGATTGAACGAGAACCATCGATCTGATCCCCAGATCCAACGGTCAGCGCTCAATCGTGCCCCGACCTCCGATCACAATCGCAAGCCTTCCCGTCCGACTCCCGATTTGATCCCATCCGTCCGTCTGATCAACGATCCAACGACTATCGCTTGTCCCCGCTAATCGCAATAGGGAGTTTCAATGTATATCACCTCTGTCCCCCTCCGATTGCGATTGCCCGATTTCATCCCGACCGTCCATCCTCCCCTGATCTAATGGTCAAGATCTAATCGCCCTCCACCATGACCTGGTCCCACATTCACACCTCCGTTCAATTTTTTTTCGTGTTTTCTTGTGTAATTCGCCCAAATGATAATCTTCGGGCTTTACACTATGCTGTCATTTCTCCGCCATTTTCATTGTTTCTCAACTGTTCTGCCACCATTCCTCCGGCCTCCACAGCATTTCTCCGCCACTACTGTCTGGGCTTGTAACAGGTTTATTCCATTAAGCAGATAGAACAGAGTGGCCGTTTCAACATGAGCCAGCAGACCAGCAGAGAGATTCGAAGGGGGTTAATGATTTCTATTGATATAATTAATGTTAACCCCGCAATTCAGAGGCAAGGCGTAGTTTGAAGACTTAAGCACACGCAACAGTCTTATCTGTGTTTAATGTCAGCAGAACATTTTATCCAAATGTACACCATTCTCACAGCGCTCTTCATGCCTCCTCGAGCCATTAAACGAAGGTTATGGACAGGAGCTTCTTTAAGAAGTCTCTGAACAACAGTAATGGAGGTATGGAGAGGCCTGCAGACTTTAATCCATGTCATTTATTCCAGAAGGAAGTGCAAAGCTCCAGACGCCGTCAGGATTTAAAGAACATATCAGAGGTCAATCTCGACCTGACAGAGTCTCCCAGAACAGATTACAGAGTACAGCAGAACGCCATTAAGCAGAATGGGCTCGGTCTCCTCCGCCATTCTGTCTTAATTGATCTCATTTAATTTGTATCTACTCTAGCTGTTCTCTCTTTCTCTCAATTCTCTTATAAGAAATCCCCAAGAACATAATGAAAGGGTTGTTGTTCAGTTGTTCGGTTGTTGCTGTTAGAGGGATTCAGTTTGACTGTTAGAACAGTCTTGGGAGGGAGTTACAGAGTAGCTTGTATGTAATAGGCTGGGAGGAGAAGTCCGGACTGTATTAGCCATTGAGCTTATTGTACATGACTGGTTTTGCATCAATTAATCAAAGCACATTTCACAGGATCCTGGTCTATTACTATTGGTGATGTTTTTCCTAACTCTGTTTATTACATTTTCATACTGTTTCATGTTATTCTGGTAGGAAACAGAAGTATAACATAGGATTCACCCTTTCTAGGTGCCCTATGTTTCCTGTTCTCCCTATCTTCAATGTTTTCTGCTTTATGTGTTATCTAAGAGTAAATTCATGGGGTTTAACCAGTGCAGTGGATGTTATTGCCTGCTGGCTGATGTATGAACTTGGGGGTTTGCTGCTTGGATGTTTCTTTGTCAAATTTATCTCTGTTTTTCCCTTGGAGTTGCTAAAGCAGACCTGGAGTTAAATGACCTCTGGTCCGATCTATAAGCAGCCCCTTTGTCTCTTTGAGAGTTGCCTTAGAGTATGTCCAAGCAGGTCTGGAGTTAAATGACCTCTGACCTGATCTATAGACAGAAAATGGGTTGTTTTCCTTCTTTCACCTTCTCCCCTTAATGTTCCATCCCATCATCTATCTAAAAAGATCCTTTAGTATTAGATGACTTTCCCTTTGAAAGCTTTGGCTATTTGTTGCATGTAATTACCTCTCATGACTCCATAGCCCAATGGATGGCACTTTCTTGACCCATCCTCTTTGCTGAAAATGTCCTGCTATTTTGTTCCTTTTCTCCCATTACTTTCTCAGTTCATGATCCCATGACCAACCCAGCAACCAACCAACCAAATCATTTAAACCCCCCTTTTGTGCTTCATACCTAGCCTAACATCTCAATTTGAGCTTCAAAGATATATCATTCTTTGATTTATTGGAGAGATCCCTCTCTGGGTCCAGGAGGGCTAGATCCTAGGGCCCCAAAGTGGTTTGATGTTGTCTTATCTTTTGGTATTGCCAAATCTGCCAAAACATAGGACCCCCAACAGTACCATTGTTTACAGTCTGCCAAAGAGGTCTGTTTTGATCATACCCTTTGTTCTTGCTGAGATAATTGTTTTGAAGGTCTTTATAATTGTAATCAAAGATGTCTAGGAGTTCCCTCTTCAATGATATAGCTATTTTTGAATCTTTTATGTTTTCTAAATTCCTTGAAGGTGAAATCTTTGGATAAAATAGAACATTCCTCGACTCCTATATTTCATTTAAAAAGTTTGTCTTAGAATTATTATTTGATGAAGTTTGGTTTCTAGAATTTATGGCTAGCCCTGTCTATGGAATGCCTCTTCATGTTCAAATGATGTTTTAAGTCCCTTTATTGAGAAGTACATATAATTAAGGATTCTTAATTGCCCTTAGTTTTTCTTTTCATTCTAAACCTTTGATTTCCATTTCATTTCACCTGAAAGACTTTGTAGATCCACTGGCCAAGTTATATTTTCCCTTTGATACCCCTGACCCCTTTACAAACTTGTTACAACTTCCACTTGAATCCATTGCCCAATGACTTAGATATTTCCATTTTCTATCTATGCTTCCTAGATCATCATGTCCCACCAAACAATAAAAAAAATCATGCTTAATAACTAGCCTAAAATCAACCTTGTGCAAGCAAACAAGTCATATATTTCCAAACAATTGAGAGATCACTCTCTGAGACTAGGAAGGCTAGGTCCTAGAGCTCTAAAGACTAGTTTTGATGTTTCCTTGTCACTTGGTATGCCAATATACCAAATAAAAAGACCACAACATCCACCATGCATAGGCCTTACCTCCAAGATGCAACGCTGCAACTTTGATAGCTTCATCTTCAGAAATTTGGTGCTACTGCAAAAACGTGTCTAGTTCTCCCACCCAAGCTCTGGCTGAACATGTAGGTGAACCATCAAAAGTAGATAGAAGTAATCTACCCTTATCATGTTGCTTGCTTCTCTTCACATTGATATTGAAAAACTCTAGAAAAGTAATATGATCTCTAAACTTCTGAGTTTGAGATTCATACTCTTGCAAGAAGTCACTAAGAGTTTCCCTCCTAGCCATCCCTTCTTCTTCTATCTCTCTCATGGAAATTCTGGGCATGTGAATGCATTGTGCATCATTTTGTGTGGCTGCATGCTGACACTCATGATGTGAAATTCTAGAGTTTGATTCAGATTCAAACCCTCTTGGATATTCTATGCACATCTCCCTTCTGATCTTCTTGAGATCTCCTTGAATGCTCTGTATAGATTTAGGAAGAAGCTTTGAGAGCCTCTCCTCCTTCTTTCCTCCAAAGAATGGAGTCTTCATATTCTCTTTTATTGATAGCATCATGGCTGAAACTCACAGGCTGAGCCAAGATTATGCTTTGATACCACTGTAATATCCCAAAATAGGGAAAATCTACAACAATGAGAATATCTTAAGATATTCTAAAGTTGGTGCTACAGAAATATGTAAACACAATAATGGAGTAGTAGTGATAAATCAAATCATAGAATGTGAGAGGAAATCATAGCCATCTTATTAAGCTATAGTAGCAAAATGTATACAAGATCTTGAGGAAAAAGCTACTCAAGATAGGCAAAATCAGCCTCAAGAAACAAGTACATAAAATATGATCAAACACTGCTACACAAAAGTGCCCAAGGCTATGACTGCATAGTTTTATAAAGAGAAACTACTGATAAAATATGTCAATACATAGATATACAATTGTATGGCTCATACAACATTGGGAGAGAATATCTAAGCTCCAAAAGACTATTTCAAGACAATCATGGAAGGATTGGCTGAAATATGCAAAATTGCAGAAATGTCGGAGTTGTAGTAGCAGTTGCAACTCAATAATTGGAAATGGATGGAGATGACTGAAGATGCTGCATTAGATAAATATACTTCCTCCAATGGATCTCTCAAGTGAAAGGCTGATCCTATCACTGAAGATCTCACCCTCCAATAGTCCTGCAAGCCCTCACTGCAATTGCACACTGAAAATAACACAGTCTAGAGAAGGGATTGTGCTGTAGGAGAAAGGAAATGTGTTGGCCAAGTGCCAAAATCTGTAATAAGCTCCAGAATCTTCCTCACTAGTGTTCCAAAGGAAATAAAGCTTTCTCCTTTGAAAAAAAAGCCTCGGAAGTGGTGTTGTCAACCCTCCACTGCAACACCCTGCAACACAACCTAGCTCTCAACAGAAACTGCGCTGTAGCTTAAGGAGGTAGCTTAGCCTCAAGCCTGGATGTGGAGAAATGAAGTGAAAGCTCCTTCAAGAGGCCTCTCTTGGAAGGATAAGGAATTCCTAAACAAGAAATCCTTGTGCTAAGCGGCACTGCAACTCTGCTAAACAGCAGGAGGATGCACAAAATCTGAACAGACCAAGAAACCAATAATATATAACATGAATAAAAATGGATGCCTTGCCCTCCTTTTAAACAAGTGAAAGCCCTTTCACCATGGGTCCCACTCATTAGGGCTACTTCCACCAAGGAATCTTCCTCCCATTCATACTGGGTTGTCTCTCTAAGTGTTCTCCACCTCCTATCCCATCGCTGTTGACTTGGTCAAACTTAACCTTGTCCTCATGCAAATGTCCTCTTTCACACTTGAGGGTGTGAAATCCATCTCCTATGAATATCCCTTTTCACGCTATGAGGGATTTTATTCATTATTCTGTAATGTATGGGCCTCCCTACCCATTTATTTACCTCCTATGTGTAAATAGAAAAATTTAATATTCCATTTAGCTGTGTGCTAAAGTGGGAATATTACAGTCAAATTAGCTCCTGAATGATGGAAATAATAGATCCAATATGAGGAGATGATCCCTCACAGGATTTCCAGCTGAAATACTAGAAACTTCCTTCCTCCAATAGATCTACAGGACTGTACTGAGCAATCCTTGAAGGGACTGTTGCTGCATGGAGGTAAAACTCAATGGCCTAAATGTCGGATATAGATTTGCTACTCCTGAAAGGCTGGATCTGAAGAAAAAAGTGGTAGGATGAATCCTCCAATGGTTTCCTAGCTGAATGCTAGAAAAAACCTCTTGAAGGTGGCACCAATGCCTGATAAGGAATGAAGAACAATCCTATTTCCAGAGCTACTCAAAGAAAGAGGGATTTATGGCAAGAACACTACCCATGTGCTAAACAACAACACTGAAGCTACTAAATAGCCAAGCTTACATGAAAATGTCCTAAGACAAATCTAGATCTAAATAGATCAAGAAAATGAATAATCCAAATCATGCCTTCCATTGTGACTTCACCTTCATTATGTACATGGGCCTTCCATAGCCTGAGCCCACCAAATACGTGTTGTGAATGTGGACATAATCTCCATGTTTGATTGTGTTGTAGCCTCATGTCCTTCATCGAAGTTCTGAGGGTGATCACCCTCTCCATCATGCATGCAATAAATGCATCACTTCCTCCACTATCTTATCATAAGTGCTTCGTGGTCTCCTTTGAATGCACTATGATCTTAGTTGACCTTATCAAAGATCCTCATGATTTTATATTTAAGATCCATGATCTTATTTGACTGTTTCATCCTCCATAATATATCTCACAAATGAGACATGATCTCCATTAATGGAGCTGCTCCACTACTCCATGTTTTTAGATCTAGATCTAGAATATCCTCATACACACATTGAAAGTGGATTTTATTCATATTTGAGGTTTGTGGGTCCCTCCACCCTTTTATTTACTTAAATAATTAAGTTTATTAAGGACTTCTAATATTGCAAATATGATGTGAAAATTTGGGAATATTACAATCCCCCCCCCGGAAAAATGTTGCTTGTCCTCAAGCAACTCCAAAAGTAGATGCAAGCCATCTATTCCCCTCCAAATGGCATCCACATAAGGAAGGCTTCCTCCATTTGCTGCAATGTGATATGCATGTTTCATTCCAAAGTTGTCTTTAAAAAATATATAGAATGACCTCCAACTGAATGGTTAGATGTCCTCCTTCCACCATGAAATACCAAGTGACAACCATATGATGTCCAACATCATCATTAATACATGAGATACATAAAATAAAGTGGCTCTTTCCATTAAGGAAAAGCTCCATCTCACTAAGCATTTCTTCATCCCATGTTTTATAAAGTAAATTGAGCATTGAAATGCCCTCATCTTTAGCCCTGTTGGCCTTGTTGGCTCCAAGCATCATTCCAAAATTATATCAAAGAGGAAATAGATACATATAGGTAGACAAAGCTGTCAAACCATATTCTCCCAATAGTAACCACCAGAGTAAGGCCCTTTGCTACCATCCTCCATCTCCCCCATGCAAGATGGATAAGCCAAACTCCCCCAAAAGTAACCAAAGTAAAAAGAGATATTTCTGCCTTCTCTCCTCCTCATGTGCATCATGGAGAAAAAACATACTAATAGACATGTGGAATGTCACACCAGCCTAATACAAGTGAACACCATCAATACACATAATGAGAGCATCATGCCAAGTTCTACCCAATACAAAACACATAGACATAGGAGATGTCATGTGGTGGCCAACTCTCTCAAGGGAAACCAAAATTAACATGCCTTCCTTTGCTGAATTCTATCATTGATACACAAGGCATGAATCAACAAAACATGAGCTATTGGATGGTAACCATACTCACCCAAGAGCATCCAACGCAGCCATGCCTCATTCTTCATTTCATAAGTGTTTTTCAAGGCATGGATCAAAGAAATAGGAGCCTTTGGGTAGTGACAAAAATCTCCCAAGAGAAACCAACGTAACCAAGCTTGCTGGCCCATGTCATATATCTGTAAGTGGTCATGCAACCCCTTACTTATCATCCTCACCCACTTATCCCAATGTGGATGATGAATGATGTACTGCATAATCATTGTATCCTCCCTTTGTAGAATACCATCTTCCCCAAATTGATGAAGAAATTTTCACTTCATGAAATGTTGAAGTGCACCTCCAATGAGATCTCTCAAGGAGATTCTCTTTTCACCAAAGGCCCTCCAAAACCAATGAAGTTTTGGATCTGCTGTAGGTAGAAGTTTCTCTTTGAGCAATGAGATGCTCATTGAGAAAGTGTCATCTAGAAAGGAGAAAATATTTCTCATCTCAAGATGTCTACCATCTACCATCTTTACCTCCATTGCTTCATGAGTGAAGCTGCCTTCAGAATGCTCCAAGAATGATGGTGCTCCTACTTTATCAAAGCTACTAGGTGACAACGATGTAGATCTGCATGGTAATACATGTGTTGTCTCAAAGTAAGGCACAATACTGATCTCATAACCAGTTATTGTACATAGGATCATGCTAATCCCATTTTTTGAAACTCTACACTTCAACTCAAAGGGTTGAATGTAGCTCAACAATAATGAACTAGGATAGTTATTGACCTCCTCCTTGATTAGATCAAGGGTCCTCTGCACTGTGATATGTTGCTGCTTCAAATCATCATTTTGTTCTAACCCTTGGTTATGCATTGGCCCTGATGGCATGTCCTCATAAGTTTCAATACGAACTACTGAAAAAATATGCGATGAAAGTTCATGCATACCTTGGATCAACTGATGAGTGGGAACCTCTTTCCAGAACACAAGAGTTGCTCCAACCGAGACAATAGTGTCTCCAATTGCTGGTAAGAGTGATGGATGCTCTTCTCCAAGTGTACCAGCGCTGGAAAATTCCTCCTTTTCCTCATGCATCTCCTGAATCATGCATGGGACTCTATGTGTCAAGAGCTCAAGACTATCTTGCAAGGTTGCAAGTGTCTCTTCTCTGAATGCAAGTACCTTTGCAACTGGTGGTGAATGTAGTGACTTCTTATCCAGGGTGACAAGATTGACATCCTCTTTTGTTTCGTTAGGAAATGCCTCTTTGTGATATACCTCTGGTTTTCTTATATCAAACTTCTTCCTCAACTTTTGAAAGAAATATAAATATTTAGTCACCTTTGCATGCTCCATGTGACCAAACCACCAAACATTTTCTTTACCTAAAAGATGAAGTGTTGCAATTTGAATAGCCTCTCCTTCAGCTACAGGATGTAGTCTGAAAAATGCATCTAACTCTTTCCTCCAAGCCTTAACAGTTCCTGAGGAAGATCCATCAAATATAGGAAAATAGAATCTATTATGCCTCTTTCTTCTATTGCTGCTATAGGATCCTCTTTCTTCTTTGATTTTGAAGAATTGTTGGAGAGTTAGCTTCTCCTTGAATGCTCTAGATTGTGCTTTGTACTCTTCAAGATATATATTGAGATTCTCATGAGTCTCAGGTTATCTTCTTTCTTCATTTCTATACCCTTCATCTTCTCTAGAGAAAGTGGGAATATTATATCTATGAGGAGATATATGATAGGCTCCAGTTTTCTTCTTTGCTGATAGGAAGTGCTTGGGCCTTCCTCATCAATTATTCTTCCTGGATATTCTTTCTGCCTTTCCTTATTCATTTGATTTACCTCCTTGGAGAGATATTGCATAGATCTAAAGAAATGAGTGGCAGAATTTTCCTCCTCCATGATAGATCTCATCTATCTACTTCTTATTTTGATGCAAAAGATAAAGTGTCCACAAGCTGAGCCAAAGATCATGCTATGATACCACTGTAGTATCCCAGAAGGAAGAATGCAGTAACACTAAAACAAAAAATAAGAACTACAACAAAGTAAACAATAAGTCTATATACACATTAGAATGCACAGAAATAACTGAGCCATTTTATTATGTTGGAGGTGAAAAAGAAAGTACAACGGTGCTCAATATATGAGACACTCAAGCCACAAGGGTGGCCTAGAATGACCCTACAATGATTTCCCAAGAGAAATTTCTTTATGCTTCTTGGTGACTGGAAAAGTAAAGCTGAATTGTCCATCTTAGCGCAAAGGGAATACAGGCCCCATGAAAAGATAAGATATTTATATCTATGTAGAATGGGGCTAGAGATGATGGCTAAGAATTTTTAGATCTAGACTCGGTGATGGATTCCAAGATAACCCGGAAGGGTTTCTAAGATCTATAAGTCTAGAAAAATACCTCTTAGGGCTTCACATATGTGTTGTTGGGAATGCCAGATTTGATGAATCTGATGATATAAATGTTCTGACCCGATGTAAAATCAGATCTATGCAAGAAGGGTTGATCCCTTCACTATATCCTTGGTCTAAAAGCTCAAGATCTAACTCCTTCAATCTCCTCCACTAAAAATAGCTGTTGAATGAACAACAGCTTAAGAAAATTGCGATGTTAGAGAGGGAGGCTCAATAGCCTATTGCTAGATATGTCAAATTAGCTCCCGAATGATGGAAAAAATAGATCCAATGTGAGGAGATAACCCCTCACAGGATTTCTAGCTAAAATAATGGAAACTTCCTTCCTCCAATAGATCTACAGGACTGGACTGCGCAATCCTTGAAGGGACTGCTGCTGCATGGAGTTAAAACCTAATGGCCTGAATGCCAGATATAGATCTGCTGCTCCTAAAAGGCTGGATCTGAAGAAAAAAGTGGTAGGATGAATCCTCCACTGGTTTCCTAGCTGAATGCTAGAAACAACCTCCTGAAGATGGCACCAATGCCTTATAAGGAATGAAGAACAATCCTGTTTCTAGAGCTACTCAAAGAAAGAGGTGGGATTCCCACTCAGGAACACCCTATGCTAAACAACACTACAAACTCTGCTAAACATCCCAAGCCTGCATAGAAATGTCCTAAGACAAATCTAGATCTAAACAGATCAAGAAATGAATAATCCAAATCATGCCTTCCATTGTGCCTTCACCTTCATTATATGCATGAGCCTTCCATAGCCTAGGCCCACTCCAAATTTGCGCTATACATGTGGACATAGTCTCCATGTTTGACTGTGTTGTAGCCTCATGTCCTCCATCAAGTTCACATGGGGTGATCACCCTCTTCATCATATGTGAATTAAATGCATCACTTCCTCCACTATCTTATCATAAGTGCTTCATGATCTTCTTTGAATGCACTATGATCTTAGTTGACCTTATCAAAGATACTCATGATTTTATATTTAAGATCCATGATATTATTTGACTGTTTCATCCTCCATAATCTATCCCATAAATGAGAAATGATCTCCATTAATGGAACAAATCCACTACTCCATGATTTTATATCTAGATCTAGAATATCCACATTCACACATTAAAAGTGGATTTTATTCATCTTTGAGGTTTGTGGGTCCAGCCACCCTTTTATTTACTCAATTTATTAGGAAAATACAAAACCCCAATATTCCAAATATGATGTGAAAATTTGGGAATATTATATCTACTAAGTATGGAAATCACTGTGTTTTTGTGGTCATCGACATATTCTCAAAGATGGCCATTATGGCGGCCTGCAAGAAGAATATCACAACATAATCCACTGCTAAAATCTTCTTTCAATGAGTGTGGGTACACTTTTGGATCCCACAGTCTATCATCTCAGATCAACACAATAGGTTCCTTAACACATTTTGGTCCAGCCTCTGGTCAATGTTGGACACCAATCTCACCAAGTCCACAAATTTCCATCCCTAAACTGATGGTCAGACAAAGGTCATCAACAGGATGATCGTACATATTCTACGCATGTACAACTCAAAGCATCCATGCACATGGGATGCAATCCTCTCATATGTATAAAAAAAACTATAACTGGGCCCTTCATAGCTCAACCGAACACAACCCATTTCAGGTGGGCTTGGGATTCCAGCCACTATGTCCCATTGATGTAGCCATGCCATTTTCAGCTACTCAGGCCGATTAGACTCATGTCCAGTCTAGAGCTGACAAGGTGAACAAATTCATTGAGTGCATTTAGCACATCTGACAACAGGTTCATGACATATTGGATAGAGCCAATGCTAAGTACAAGCAATGACATGATCAACATCGGAGGAGCACTTTGTTGGACCCCACCGCAAGCTTCACCTGCTTCGATATGGGTCATACGCCATCACCAAGGCTGTAGGGAAAAATTCCTTCGAGCTCAATATTCCCCCATTCCTTGGTTTGCACCCACTGCTCAATGTGGACTGCCTTCGACCCTACTTTCCGCCTCTACTGGACACATCCGAAATGGCAGAAAAACTCACACCAACAAAGTTAAACCCAGACAG
This sequence comes from Pinus albicaulis, assembly GCA_034641835.2. Classification (NCBI taxonomy): domain Eukaryota; kingdom Viridiplantae; phylum Streptophyta; class Pinopsida; order Pinales; family Pinaceae; genus Pinus; species Pinus albicaulis. The sequence goes on along the minus strand of CM076581.1, from coordinate 815,284,496 downwards.
CATGGAACAAGCCACAATTGATCGGATCATGCACACACAAATCAAGAACACCTGCCAGTAGAGGATCCAACTATATCGAGTTGTCAAAGTAGGCCAACTCCTTCACCAGGGCAAGTGGCTCATGAGGGAACAAGTTCAACTAATATTTCCTCATCTCATGGAGGAACTCAACACAATGGGGACCATTTCTTCCTAATGGGGGAGGAACAATCTAGGTGGATATTGGTGGCCACTCACCTATTCCACTTGGACACCCACCATTGTTTCTTTTAGCTATTTAGTGTCCTTAATTATAGCACAATTTACCATTTTTGGCATTTTTTTGGGTCCTGAACTTCCAGAGCTGCTTTGAGGCCCTAAACGACGTTTTTTTGGGAAACGTAATTCTAGGAAAATATGAATTTAAGACCCTATATTAGATGTCAATAGTGTAGTCCTTGGATAGATATTTCTAACAAGGTATCATTTGTGTCAAATGAAGATCGTATGCCAAAGTTATGACCCTGGGAAATTGGTGTACCAATTTACCTCAACGGTTTGTCATTTCATCTCCTAGGGTTATGGTTTTGGATGTTTAGGGTTTTCAATTGGTTCTCAATAATAAATAGGCCTTCGAGTCTCATTGTAACACATTTCAGAGGCCTTTATTCGCCATATCTCTCCTCAAATATAAGCTACCAACACCCTCGCTAGTTTATTTCCATTTTGTTTGTAAGCATATTTCAGTTATGTGATATTAATGAAATGAAGTCTTATTTCTGCTGCATCTCTGTATTTATGTGCATTTCTGTATTTTATTTTGTTTTTGCATAAGTCCCAATCAAACACGATCTTCATGATAACGAAGTTAGTCATATTATGAGTAAAATAAAAAATAAAAAATTGAGTGATAATGTTCAATATGAACTTCACTTCTCTACATTCTTAATGGTTGGTAAGGTGGGACCTTACAACCCTAATTCCATGTGAAAAAATTAAGCTAGATCAACCAATTTTTTTATTTTTAATAAGTTTCCATTAGTGTAGATAAGAAAAGAGTCAAAATTAACATGATGAAATCCATCATCATGTTAATTGAATCTTAGCCTTACAAATTTTACACATTCCCAAAGCATACACACCAAGGTCATCATACTATAGTTTATATTAGCCCAATATTTTTCTTGGTACATACAATTTGAACTAGTAACGATTGCTACTAAGCCCATATCACATTCATAATGATGCATTAAACATAAATGCAACTATGCATGCACTCCACATATATCAATCACCCATTGAAAATAAAGGCATTCACATGCTTGGGTTTAACCCCAACTTCTCAAGCACATCCTTTCCCAGCATGTCTTTAAGTCCTTTAACATATTTCCAATAATTTGACTTAACAAAAATATAAAGGAATATAAGAAAGCATTATTTTTCTTTCATGGGTTTCTAAATGACATAATAATAATAATATCCCTTATGCAACCAATATTCTTCCAAGTCAAGATACACAATAATTCAACATGCATGTAAAATCAACATTCATACATCATCAACCTACAAGCAAGCATGTTGGCCCATTAGTCCCTAGTGTTCTAGTTGAATCTGATACCATTCATTATACGAGTCTCATGATTGAGTAAATGCCATTATGCAAATAATTGTTTTTCCTTAATACTTGGGAATGAGAATTTTTAGTGGATGAAATTGGAAACATTTTTGAGTCAATATCTTTTTTTTATTACATTTCTCCATTTCATAAACATATCATTAGATTTTCTGATCAAGATAGGCATGTTCCTCCTTCAGTTGCCATGTTACAAGTAGATTAATAATCATGCCCTTATATGTGATTTTTGCAATAAAAGCATGATACTTTTGTGGTTATGATATCAAGAGTCAATATGGGGAGCTAATTTAGTATAATCTAGGAAATAAAATAGGTTGATCTAGCTTAATGTTCACACATAGCATTAGCGTGGAATTTATTTCCAATCTTACTTAGAGATCATGTATAAGTATGAAAAGTGCACATGTTATCATCTTTTAAACTTGAGAGGAAATGTGTTTTGGAATTGATTTTAAAGAAAAGTTATCCCTGAATTATTATGTTATATTATTATATTGAAATATATGAAGGAACATGATATTCATGATAAAAAAGTTAGTCATATTATAAGTAAAGAAAAATTAAAAAAAATTGAGTGATAGTGTTCAATGTAACCTTTACTTCTCTACACTCTTGATGGTTGGTAAGGTGGGACATTGCATATGGAAATAATAATGAGATAATAGCTGTGAGATAACAACCGATATAAGATAAAAACCATGGAAATAACAATGAGATAAAAACTGTTAAATCCACACATTACTAAGTACAAAAGCAAGAGAACATAGAACATAGGCAATAACCAACCAAGTTCGAGACTTCCACATACCACACAACCATGGACATGACTGAGCCAAATATTTCTTCAACCAGTCACCCCCATGCGATATTCCAAGCATGAATGTGGGATCTCATGGATAAACCAATCCAAAAAAACCAAGGGAATATAGAGGGTAAACCACCTCCACTCTCACCATACTATGACCAAACCAAAACCAGTGCTCCGATAAAAAACTGAATTGACTTGGAATGCCATCCAAAATCCATCGCTATCCTTGAGGATTTTTTCGTCTTCTTGTCTCTCAGGTTTTACTGCAATCCAGTCCCTGATCATTAGGCCCTAAACCAAGATACCACCCTCAAGCTTTACTGTGTTTCTCGCCAAAATCGGTCAAGGGATTCCTAGGCCTTTGGGAATATTCCTTGAGAATACCTCTGCCCCGGATTTCAAAATCCATCCAGCAATTCTAAAGCTCAAAACTGAGATCAAAATCCCAACACGCCATGGAATCTAGAAAAAGGAAAGGAAAGGATGAAAACACTGTCAAAACCTGGAAAAACCATGCCACGGAAAACAAGAGAGCCAAATACTAACATGCATAAGCCATGCATGTCTAAACCAGCTAGGAAATCACACATGCATATGTTACTTGCAAGTATTCCTGCTGAAGCTGCTAGATCCTGCTCTTCCTTGCTTGATCTTTTCTTTATTTTCCTTTCCTCTTCCTTCCTTTACTTTATTTCCTCCTTCTTGGCTCAATGTTGAAATTATCCAAGAAAAATCGAAGTATCCAAAAGTGAGAGAGAAAGAGAGAAATAATGAGAGAGCTCCAAAACTGAACTAAAAAAAGGTACAAACTGATCCTTAGAAGCCTTTTTTAATCAATGAGGCTTCTATTTTCTTAATTTTCCATTATTTTCCTTCATTCTACTCCTCACATGAAACTTGTGAACTTTTGCCTTCCTTTTATCCTATTTTCCTTTATTTTCCTAAATAAATGCGCCAAAAATACTTTTTACCTCTTTAATGCCTTAGGCATTGCCTTTGAAAATTTTCCTTAGGCATAAACACATATCCAATGATTCCCACTAGGATATATTTTCCCAACATTCATCTTGGAATAAGTGTCCCTGAATCGTGGTCTTATTTTTCCTTTATAACTTTTAGTCCACAGTGTTAAACCACACCTACACCTCAACAAAACCGCTAAGTAAACATACTGCTCATGGAGCTTTACAACTTAGCTCGATGCAATATTTACAATGAGTAACCTGCTCAAAAGAAAAAAATCATGATACAATGACCATATACATCCATACCCCTTATTAGATCTCTGTAACTTAGCTCATGGCGATATTTACATCCATATACATAAGTAGATATATCAAATATCACCAAAACATAATCCAAGCATATACCAAACACAAAACCAAAACTGTTTTTCCTCAACTAGAAAAAAATGAAGGATACATGGACCGCATCTGATCCACCATATCCCATGTAGCTTCATCAGGACCACAATGCTTCCACTGCACTTTAACTTTCTCGATGGATCTATTCCGGAGCACGAGATGCTTCTACAACAATATGCACTGAGGTTCCAACTATAATTCTCCTTCTTGTTCCAACTACAATACATACCAATCAATAACATGATGAATATCCTTTATATACCTTTTAAGTAATGAAAGATGAAAAAAATCATGGACTTTCACTGTTGGAGGAAGTGCAAGTCAATAGACCACTGGTCCATTCCTCTCAAGGATCTCAAAAAGTCGGCAATACCGTGGTGCCAACTTGGCACATGACCCAATCCTCATGGATATATTCTTGGGCTTGATGGGAAAATAAACATGCTCCCCAACTTGAAACTCCTTAAATACCCTGTGATGATATGAATAAATCTTCTATATGTATTCTAATGCCTTTAGATTACTCTTGATAATTTGCATTTCCTGTTCCATGTATGCCAACATGTCCGGTCCAATCAACACCCTGTTAAATCAATCACTATAGGTGATGGGAGTATTACAACTCCGCCCATATAGTGCCTCAAAGGGACTCATATCCAATGAATCCTAGTAACATTCTTGTATGCAAACTCAACCAATGGTAGATAATCTTCCAATTTCAACTGTTGATGCATCACATACATCCTCAACATGTCCTCCAAGACCCTCTTGATCCTCTCAGTCTATCCATATGTTTGTGGATGATAAGTTGTGTTGAAGGCCAACTCGGTGCCCAAACCTACAAATAATTCCTTCCAAAAATTGGAAGTAAAATTTGCATCCTTTCCTAACACAATATTATTTGGAACACTATGTAGTCTGACCACATCTCGGATGAACACCTGTGCTACATCACTAGCTGAGTAGGTTTTATTCAATGGAATGAAGTGTGAAAACTTTTTCAACCTATCCACAACAACCATGATGGAATCATACCGTCTCACTGTACTTGGTAAACCTCTGATAAAGTTCATGGAAATGACCTCCCATTTCCATTCTGGAATCGTAATAGGTTGTAGTAGACCACCTGGATGCCTACACTCCGCCTTTACCTACTGACAGTCCAAACACCTAGCCTTGAAATTTTCTACATACCTCCTCAGATTCGACCAATAATAGAATATCTTCATTGTAGTCAATGCCTTTTGATAGCCTGGGTGACTTGAATATCGTTTCACATGAAACTCTCTCAAGATCACCTTCTTGAGATCACTACCATCTAGCACATATATCCTGTATCTGAATCTAACCAATCCATCTATTTTAAGACAATAGTCAACATCATGTACATGTACACCTATACCTATACCTGTACCCTACTGCAATTTGTGCCTAAGCTCCATATACCTGACATCCTATTGACTTGCTTGCAAGATCCTATCCTGTACATCTATCCCATAGGATCTCATAGCTATAATGTGATTTACCTATATCCTCATGCTAAGAGAATTTGCGATCCTGTTCTCTTTACATTTGATGTATTTTATCTCAGAATCAAACTAATTGATCGTAGCCAACAATATAGCTTGCATGGAATTCAGATTCAGCTTGTCAAACAAATACCTCAACCCACTGTGGTCACTCATCAATACAAAACTCCTTCCAAGAAGATAGTTACTCCCACATATTCAATGCATGTATTATCACTTCTAGCTCAAGATCATATGTTGGGTAGTTCTATTCATCCTCATTCATTTTCTGTGACTTGTAACATACCATGTGTCCATATTGCACAAGGAATCCACCAAGCCCTCTTTTGAAAGAATCTGTACATACTACAAACTCTTATTCCGGATCTGTGATATTTAACACTATAGCATGTGTTAAAAACTGCTTAATTTGTTCAAAACTAGCCTCACACTCCTCCATCCATTCAAACTTCTTACCTTTCCTTTGTAATGATGTAATCAGATAGGAAATATGTGAGAAGTTCTTGATCAACCTCCTGTCATAGCCTTCCAATCCCATGAAATATCTCACCTCATCTACCTTTCTAGGAGCCTCCCCTCCATGATGGCCCTTACCTTTTCTGGATCCACCACAATGCCCTCCTTGGAGATGACATGTCTTAATTAATGGACCTCAGTTTTAAAGAAACTACATTTGCTGATATTAGCATACAACTGATGCTCTCTCAACAATCTCAACATTTTTTCCAAATTCTCGACATGTTATTCTTTATTCTTAGAATATACCAGTATTTCATCGATGAATAAAATAAAAAAATTGTTCAGGTAAGGATGCAACACACCATTCATCAAACACATAAATGTAGCTGGGGAATTAGTCAAACCAAATGGAACTACAACAAACTCATAATGCCCATACTTGGTCTTGAATGCAGTCTTGTAGATGCCTTCCTCTTTGATGCTTACCTGATGATATCCTGATCTCAAGTCAATCTTAGAGAACACTGCTTCTCCCTTCAGTTGATCAAACAAATCATCAATCCTCAGTAATGGGTACCTATTCTTGATGGTCACTTTGTTCAACTTCCTATAATAAATGCAAAATCTGAGAGTGCCATCCTTCTTCTTCACAAAAAATACTGGTACACCCCAAGGCGATACACTTGGCCTAATGTATCCCTTGTTAAGAATCTCTTTCAGCTACAATTTTAAAATTACCAACTTAGGTGTGCTCATCCTGTAATGTGGCTTTCTTCTTTCCCTGTAAGACTCTTGGTTTCTCATTGTCATCCAAGCACTAAATGGATTTTTCATAACAATATACCTTGTTCCTGTGAAGGTGTAGTTAGTCCATACCTAATAGCATATTATATGATCCCAATGGAAATATGTTCAAGTGTGTTGTTGTAGGCATGCCATTCAACTCAAATGCACAAGCTCTGACCCAATGGTGAACTCTTTTCTTTGTACCTATAGGAAACTACACTAACCAAGGCTCTGCATGCATTTATTCTCTCAAACCACACTTATCCACCAGGTCAAGACTAATATAACTATAATTATATATCTAGGATCAATCAAAATAGAAACAACTTGATCACAAAGCTTACCATCCACCTCAATGATAGAATCCTGATGATCTACCTATGTGTTTCCACAGTTGCATAAATTCGAGGAATGCTATGACCAACATCCCAAAATTTCTACGCCTCTTATGCACTATAGATCTGGGGTCTACCACCATGATACTGCATAAAATCCCTCTTACGATGATCCTTGCCACATACCCAACACTGCAATGGGGCTCTACCATTACCTCTAGTCTATGGCTCTCCAGGTCCTTTCCTAATTGATTTGAACTTCTTGTAAGGAACCACATTTTATTTCCCACCTACCTCTTGCGTTATTTCCCTCTTTGGTGGAAATATTTTTTTATATTTCTCATTTCCTTTCAAATATCACATAGGCTCAATTTTTCTTTTTGACTGCTCATAACAATGCTTCAGCGTCCGAATGGCCTCCTTCAATGATATGGGCTCATCGAACTCGATATGGTCTCTGCATGCTACTGGAAGCCCACTGATGAATCTATGAACCTTGGCCTTCTCCTACTTGATCTAAGGCACGTATCTCAACAAATCCAAAAACCTGCTAGTATACTCATCATCTGTCATAGAACCCATCTGCAACTCAAAAATCTCCTTAGCTCTAGCATCATAGTACATATATGACATATAATTCTTCCGGAATAACCTATGAAACTCAATCCAAGTTAGTCCCTCCTCATAAATACCCCTGAAATTCTTTAGATATTCCACAAAATATTTGATTTACCTTTGAGGCTGAATGTAGCTATTTTGGATTTCATGTTTTTTGAGTAATCATGCAATCTGAAGAAATTCCTCATGCCAAAAAACCATGCCTCTGCATTCTATGGTTTATTCATTTCTTCATCAAAGGTAGGTGGCTTTGATTTCTTAATCTCATCTGGAAAATATTCCCTATCACTCCTCCTGTAATGATGATAGTGATGACGATCATAATTCCTATAAGAACCAGAACTATAATATTACCTGTGTCTGCCTCCTCTCTTATCGAGAGTGTCCAAGAATCTGTTATCTCTAATTATGTCATCTCTACTCAACCTGTAACCACCAGGAGGCTGTTGAAATTTGCAACAAGAAACAATGAAGTTGGCAACTAGAAAGAAAAAAAAATGCACAAACACTGGTGTGGAATTTCAGTCACACATTGGTGAGAAATTTCGTTACACATTGGTGCGAAATGTGCGTGTATAATTTATTTTTTCCTTAAATAAATTGGACAATAAATTGTAATTTCATCTCATAACAACTTTTATTAGTTAAATAAGTCAGAAAGACTAAGTTAGCTCAAGAATTTCGAGTTTAGGGTCTACTATGAGGCATGTAGAGTGATTCTAATATTTTGGGGGTTTAGTTGCAGTTGTAGCACTAGTGTGGTGTGAGTATAATCAGTTAACTCAAATTAATTGAGTTAAAATTACTTTAACTAGTTCTAACTGAGTGATGAATGAGTGAGAGCTCCAGTGAATTAAATTAGATTTAATTCACAAGCAGTGATCAATCAGATAACTGATGATTTTCTATTAATAGTTGCATGCATGTAAAGGGAACATAACTATCAGTTGTATTATTAGAAAATTGTTCGGGTGCAATTATAAAGTCATGAGAAGGCCATGATGGATTGCGAAATCAAGGAAGGCTTATTTTCCTATTTAATAGGGGCCTAATTCTTTAGGAATTGTGTGAGAAAGGCTGGGCTTACTAGAGGCTGAGAATTGGCTAAGTTTTTATCAAATTTTCCTGAGAATTGTAAGCCGGTTTTGAGCAGGATCAAAGTGAGACAGTCAGGAGAGTGCAGTATTTTCTCGGTGTGAGAAAGAATTGTATTGTTTCATGATTCCTTGAATTTATAAAATATATGATAGCAAGGTTTTGAGCAGTTTATTTCCCCAAGAACATTTTGTGTTGTGTGATTGATTTACTTCCTTCTCTTGCATGTGATTGAGCGATCGTGTTTTGTATTCCACAAATATTGTAGAAGGATTTAGTATCTTGTTTTAGTACATCAAAAGATCGGATTGAATCCATTGGTATAGAGTTTCTATATAATTTCTACATGGTATCAGAGTTCTAGGAATCACAATAGAAGAGAAGAAATTGAGTTTTTCTTGAAAATGTTCAAATTTGTAGATTTATTCTTTAGGATCCAACAACAGATCAAGTGTCTTTCAATGGCTTGAGACTCGAATATGCACTCGAGTGAAATTTTAATTATATTGCATGGAAGGATAGGATGGAGGCAGTTTTAGAGGAAAAAGTGTTGAAGGAATTCATAGATAATTATATTCCCAAGCCTGCAGCAGCATATTCCCAACTTCTTGATGCATGGAAGAAGAAGGTAGCAAAGGAGAGAAGGATATTTTTAGAGAGAGTTTGAGATAATATTGTCTTGAGTCTCCATGGGAAGGAAACTCCATATGCTATGTGGAGGCCTTGATAGATCTGTTTCAAAATAGTAGTGATCACAGGAAGTTGGCACTGAAGGAAAATCTCAGAAAGATCAAGATGGAGGAGGGCGAGACAATACCAACATACTTGATGAAGTTCACTCAATGTCGATATGAGCTTGGAAGTGTTGGTGTGAAAATAGCCCAAGATGATTTGGTAAGCCTAGCACTTCTAGGCCTTCCCAAGAGATCGCATAGTTCCCAGGACTTTGTGAATGGGAGGGAGAAGTTACCAGACTGGGAGCATTTATGGTCTGACTTGGTAATAGAAGAGATAAATTGGAGCACTAGAGACGGGACTTCCAGCACCAACAAAGAAGAAGATTGTGTATTAATCGGAAAAGGAAAGAAAGCCAAGGGAAAGAATTCGTAAGGTGAAGAGGGCAAGAGAGACTTGTCCAAGATCAGGTGTTTTCACTGTCAGGAGCATGGGTACTATGCCTTGAATTGTCCACAAAAGAAGGGAAGCAAGAAGGAGATTGCACTTCCAGTGGGTGAAGCATTGGCTTCACATTTCGAGCTTGATTTTACTCTCATTGCATGCACGACCAACACTGTAATGGGATGCATGTGGTATCTATACAATAGTTCCTTGTTCCATATGACAAGGAATAGATATCTCTTCAGTGACTCGGAGGAGAAGGACCTCCAATAGAACATATATTTTGGAGATGACGGGATGTATAGCACGACTGACATAGGTAAAATTACCTTTCAAAGGGAGTATGGTTCCCCTCTTAGACTAGCAGATGTTTTGTATGTTTCATGCCTAAGGAAGAATCATGTCTCCATAGCGGTATTGGAATACCGTGGCTATGAAGTGATGTTTATAAAAGGAAAGGTGTTCCTTAAACACATAGCCACAGGATAGGTGAAAAATATTGGTGTAAGAGTCAATAAATTGAATTCTCTCGAGGTTAAGGATGCATGCAAATATTTGAGGAGAAAAGCAGTGGTTAATGACTTGGTGGTTGAGAGGGATAAATTATCTCTCAACATGCAACCTCAAAAAAAGTCTCAAAAGGTTGTGGAGCATCCACAATTGGAGAAGCATAGAGGAGACTGAGTGGAATATTCCACTCAAGCAGAGACATCCAGGAGGGGGAAATTTCTAGTTAGAAAGGTAGAGGGAGTACATTCAGCTATACCTCCAAGTGTGAGGTGGGGTGATGTATAGATATAATCCCAAGAAGACATTTGGGTAGGGTCCATTGAGATGGTGTGTCTCATTGATCGAACCTAGCTACGAGGAGCCCACAGTAAAACAGTACCAGGAAGGATCAGTTGGACTAATGCATTCAGATGTCAGGAGGACATAAATCATAGTGACATATGTCGAATACTGGAGTGTAGATCAAATTTGGTAGCAATGCAGAGGGCACAGATGCATATGTCAGTAACATCGCAGAGAGTCCAGTAGACAAGTGTAGTAGGATCTAGCAGTCAGAAGACTCTGATGATAGATGCATCATACAGATTCAATTGTACGAAGGCTATTCAGTTTTTGTTCAAGTTCAACAAGAAAATGCACCATATACTAGTGTGGGATTCCAAATCACACATGAGTGAGGAATTCAAGTGACACATTAGTGCTAATCTGGGCATCCAATTTTTAAATAAATTAGAAAATAAATTGTAATATTATCTCATAACAACTTGTAATAGTTAACTAAGTGTGATGGAATTAGTTAGCTCAAGAATTTCGAGTTGAGGTGTTGAGATTCAACAAGATGATGAGCTTAGTGAAAAGAGTCGCCTTCACTAAGTGGGCCCACAGTCTATTTTTGGCGCAAAGTCTATTTTTAGACTATGTCTATTTTTAGACATGTCGATCATATTCTATGAGTTGCAGGATGATATTTTTGGATGGTTGGTCAAGTTGGAAAAATAGATGGACTTCTATTTTTAGACATATTGAGTGGAATCTATTTTTAGATTGCCAGTCTAAAAATAGATATGTCGAATATTATTAGCTCTTAATAATATTTGGACTCTAAACATTATCTTATTCTCTTGGAGCACTTCAGTTAAGTGCACAGTTGCGGCACACGAGCTGATAGAATTAATTACGCTATTCCTGAGGGTTAAGTGGAGCTATTGCATGGAGACTTCAGTTAGAACTCATGTGACGGAGTTTGGTGGAGTTGTAGAAGTAGTTGGTGGAGTTGTGTTCAGTTTAACTCAGTTAGAAACAATTGAGCTAGTTGTATCTAGTCTAACTGATTGATACACTAGTGAGAGTGGTGTGAATTAATTATTAATTAATTCACTAAATATTAACTCATTAATCAAATGAAGAATACATCAGTTAACTACAGTGCATGGACAGTTTCAGTGGAGACCAGTGGAGAGGTAGGTGAAAGAGCAAGTGTGACTATCAGTTGTGACTATAGTGATGCATTGATTGCATCCAACACTCAGTGGAGATGCCAATGAGGATTTATTAGTGCAAGCTAGGTGTATTTGAGTTTATTCAGAGCCATTCTTCAGCAGGGATTGCGCAGTAGAGGCAGGCTAGTAGGTGGCAGAGATCAGTGCATGGATTTGCTAGATCGGACCTGATTAGTGTGTAGCGATTGTATTGTACTGAGAGCTTGACATGCTCAGCTTTGTATGAGGATTGTTACATGATCTCTATGACATATATTATATACAAATAGTTGGGGTTTTTAGCTTCAGGCTTTCCCGTTAAACAACTGTGTTAATATGTGTGAATTTTTATGGTTTCATGTGTGCATTGTAATTGATTTAATTTCCTCATGTGATGATCAATAGTGGAATAGATTTTGTATTGTGCATGAAGTTAAAATAGTGTGTGATCAGGAGAATCTTGGATATATAACGCATTAGTTATATAATTTCTACATGAGGGTCAAAAATTAGGCAGGTAGAGTGATTCTATTATTTACAGGGTCCAGTTGCAGTTGTAGCACTAGTGTGGTGTGAGTGCAATCAGTTAACTCAAATTAATTGATTTAAATTAAATTTAACTAGTTCTAACTGATTTATGAGCTAGTGGAAGATCAAGTGAATTAAAATAGATTTAATTCACAAGTAGTGATCTACCAAGTATCTGATGATTCACTATTAATAGTTTCATGTGTTAGGTCCCTGTAATTTCTTCGATTGGAAAGAACAAATGAATAGGGGTAACATAAAACCAATATTTGGAGTCCTAGGACCTAGCCTTCCTGGACTCAGAGAGGGCTCTCTCTATGTTTGTGTAAGGGATTGTAACTTGTTTGTTTTTAGGGTTTTTGATTTTAGGCTAGTTATAAGGATTAGGGTTTGTTTGTTTGTTTGTTTGGTTGGGTAGGTGGTCAAGAAAAATAGGTAGAGTAGGAGAGAGTCAATCCATTGGGCTATGGATTCTACGAATGTTTTGAAAATTTTAACAATAGATCAAGGGTGTATCATAGGGAAAGTCTAACATGGTCAAATGGATCTAAAAGCTTATGTGAATGAAATGAACATCAAATTTGTGAACATAGTAGGTGTAAAAGGGTAGTTAAGAATCCTTCAAAAAATACCTTAACAAGAATAGCCTTTAATAATACTAAGCATGAAGAAATAATCAAAGAAATAAGCATGAATATTAAACCCTAGCAAGTAAACATAAAGACAACAATCCAGTGAACTATAGAAGGCAAGAAACTTGTAGATATTCTAGTGATTTCACCTTCAAGCTAAGAAAACATTTAAGACAAACATATAGCAGAGATAAAAGAAGAGGGAACTCCTAAAATCATTAATCAATCTATAAAGACCTCCAAAGAAACTTATTTAGGATAAAAAAAAGGGCATGGCAAATCACAGACCTCTTCAGTTAAACCTAATCAGCAAAACTTCAAAGTAAAAGACCTTAAAAACAATGTTTAAGTAATAGCAAAGAGCAGGGCTAACCATAAAACTGCTTTGATATTTTCTTCATTGAATCATTCTTAAGATAAACAAGCATAAGTGGGTCGAGAGAGCAACTAATAATTCTCTAAACTGACCTAGCAGAGGAAAACATTGAAGCAGTAGAGAACAAACATAGCTAAGGTGCCTCTAAACAACATTTATTAACCTAAAACTTTTGTCCTAATGCAATAGAAATATGGGACAAAATGATAACACAAGAAAAGAAGAACAAAATAAGGAACACATCATCATTAACTATGCTCATGAATCCTGCAAGGAAGCCTTCTCCATTGTCAAGCAAGTCAAGCCATCCATAAAAAACCAACACTAATTTCTCTTCAATCTCAAAGTCTATGTATTACTCTCAATAATCATCCAACCAACCAACATTTACAATGAGACCTCAATGGTGTATTTAACAAGCAAGGAGGACCAAAACCCTAACTAGGGTTTGAAACCATCATTAACTACTCATAAATACCATTTATGTCCAAAGAGACCATGCAAGGCCCAAGGCATAAAATATCTAATGCAATAAATGAAAAATAACTTCTAACACCTAACTTTAGAGTGATTTGCCCAAAAAACCTTAAAATATCCATTTTCCATAAATTTGTGTCTTTTGTTGACTTTTTGGCAAGGGCGCAGCACAGAGGTCCAAGGGCGCAACACCTGCACCAAAAAAATGGGTCACCTTGCAGCTAATTTTTGAAGGTCCTCTCGATGTCGAAATGAGCTGTGTGATAGCTCGTTGGAAAGATTTTCAAGTCTAATTTCCAAAACTTCCCTTGGTTTTCTGATTGGACTTCATTTACCTATTAAAAAACAAAAAATCCCAAGGCTGCTAAGGGCACAACGCCAACCCTGAAAACAAGGCAGAAAGGTGAAATTTTGCATGTTTTGGCCCTTTTGGGGGACCAAAACTGCTCCAAATGATCTGAAATTTTGTGTGCATGATGCCCTTGTCCTAAGGATTCAAAAAATGTAAGCCAATCCTCAATAAAGTGCCTCAAAAAAGAGCACAGCTCCAAGGGCATTCCGCCCTTGGCCCTCAAAAACAGTGAAAAACCAAAATTTCCGAAAACTTGCAAAAATTTGAAATTGTCTTCCTCATGGAGTTTGGGATGCCTGTAGAGAAGCATCAGAAAGGATTTCAATTTTTTCTTAGTATTTTGCCTCTTTGAGAGCTTGAATTTTAGCAAGGGCTCTTTTGATCTTGGCCCTTGCAATTTGATTTCTCAAGGCATAGTGCTTGGCCATCTTCTTCTGAAGGCCAAGATTTCTTTGTGTCTTCACTAGTTAATCCTCCAAGTGTATGTTTTCCCTCTCTAGCCAAGCTTCCTTGTTATAATAAATTTCCATGGCAAGAATCTCACTTGGAGTGAGCTGCTCTGCCAAGTCTGCCTCTTGCTCTTTCTCCTTGGCCAAGGCTTTCCTCAAGCCAATTGTCCTTGTCATTCTTCTAGACAGCTGCCCTGCTTCATACTCACTCTCATCAAAAACACCCAAGACTTCATCAATCCTGACCTTGGTCTTTTAAGCCTCTTTGTGGGCTCTAATTTCCCTGACCTCATAGATGGCCTTTTGCGCCTCTAGCAGCTGGTTTTCGACCTCATAATAATGAATGACATTCCTATCCCTAGCTAGATTGGCTTGCAAATATTTGATTTGGGCATATTTATCTTTGAGCAGCATGCTTGAGATCCTTGCCTCATTTTCATCATCACCGTCAACATGAATGATTTGAAATTCTTGCTCAGTATCATGTTGATATTATTCCTTTTCATCCTTGACCCTTTCTTTGCCTTTGTCAAGCTGCTTAGCTGATGTAGAAGGCATGGTCCCTTGCCTCTTGAGGGCAGAAAACACATGCCTACTTCCTCTTTGGTAGGTTAAAGAAAAAGGCTTAATTTTGATCATTTTAGTGTCCTCACCATTGCTGCCACCATGACTGTCATCATCATTTATATCCTCACTGTCCTTATGGCTTTCATGGCTGCTCTCATCTGTCTCCATGCTCTTTGCCTTATCATTTATATTCTTGCTATCATTATCAGTGTCAACATCATCATCATCAATATTATCTCCACTGATATCATGGCCATCATCATTGCTGCTCTCTTCCTCATTTCCCTTGTCTGATCCACTGATTGGTGTTTCATCACCATTTGTCTCACTGCCTTGACTGTCACCATGGCTCTTTGTTTCACTGTCTTGTTCATTATTTTCTTCCACCTTAATGCTCTCTGTTTTACCACTGCCAAGATTTTCACTGTCATTAGCCTCACTACCCTCACTGACATCATGGTCATCATTATTTGGCTCACTAACATCTTGGTTTACTTCCTTGCTGCCTTCTACACTGCCTTCATCTTCTTTACTGAATTGTGTGTTGTCATTATCACTGATATTGGCATCATTCATATCAGCTTCATCTTCCTCATCTGTACTTCTTTCTTCATCATTTTTTTCTGCATCACTGCCCTCATCACTACTAGGAGCCTCACTGTTTTCACTGTCATCATGGCTCTTTGTTTCACTGCCACCATCATCATCATCATTTTCCTCATTGTTATCCTTTCCACTTTCATCATTTGTATCATTACTGACCTCCGCCTCTTCATTTTATTCTTCTTTAATGCTTGTTTCATCATTACCCTCTCCTTCATTGTCATTTGATTGTTCATGGACACTTCCCTGATTATCTGATGCATTGTGAGAGGATGAGGAAGGAGGGTTGTCTTGAGGTGAAGGAAAATGTATAGATGGGGAAAAATGATCAGCAGGAGATGAGGTAGGAGTAAGGGCAGGAGGATGAGATGATGAAGGAAAATTTTGTTGAGGATGGGCTTGTGGATTGGTGAACACTTCATGGGAAATGAAAACCTCCCATGGAATACCCTTTTGCTGCAATTGATGTATCACAACCATTTTGATAAGAGAGTGGTGAAAGAGGCTCTGCATCTGTTGTGGATGGTCTCTCTTTTGTATAATATAAGACATTTTTTCAATACTCCTGTAGAGGTACTAGGGTAGATGTAGCATCTTAACCCTAGTAAAGTGCATGAGCAGCCTAATGTGATAGGAGTAAAGCCTAGAGTACCTTCCCTCACATGTAAAATATTTCATGATAATTCTCATTAGAGGTGCATATCTCTCTAACAAATTTGAAAAATGGAAGATAGACTTGCAGTCGTCTTTGTATCTGGGATTTAAGAAGGGTTCATAGCACCTCATGTCAATATTGGCCTATTTGAACCATTTATCCCCTACACTAGGTATCCCAGTGGCATTTTCAATAGCTGAAAGTTTACTCCTGCAAGTTTGACTTGTTTCTCATGTAGGTTAAGTATGAAGATCCTAGTCAGCTCGGGGTGATTCTGCACCTGCTGTACTTTCTCACAAAATTGATAGCAGCCTACATTTTGGAAGCATGAGACAGTTAAGGGAGATGCATTAAGCTCCATTGTGTTTAGTGGTTCAAACTTGTTAATCCTCCCACCTCTGTGTTGATGCTTCCTTGGCACTTGGCCTTCTTTACCACTATCAAAGTTACCTTCCTTTGACATTTTGATCACTTTGTTTTGAGAAAAACCCTAGCTTTACTAGTGAAATGGATGTGGAAGAGGGTAATGGAGCGGTGATGAAAGGGGAAATTCTGCAAGTGAATGAAATGAGAGAGTGTGTAGGTATAGTAGGCTAGGAAAAACTTGATGACCTCCCTTGCTGATTTGTAAAAAAATTTCTTTACCACACCTTCTACTTATGTCAAATTGAAATGAAAGAGGGAAATGTGAGGTCAAACTGTTTGCAATGTAAGGGATAGAGCTATTAGGCTTGGATGGATGACCAATTTCAAACCACTGCAACCACCCTAATTCACCCCTATTTTAACTTATATTTCCTTGTTTGCAGATGAAGGAGGCTTAATCAGTGTTTTTAGCATGAAACTTAGCTTATCTCCTTAGGGTCCATTCCTTTAACCAAAAGATAATAAAAACTTGCAGAGGAGGTGATGTCTTGTACTTATCCCTTAAAGATGTTTTAAAAACCCTTGGTGGTAGCTTGTAGGTGTTTTTGAGTGGATTTGAGGTTTTGAAGGTGTAGGAGGCCCTCTTGGCCAAACACACAGTGCCCAGGTCACAGGTGATTCGGGTCAGGCTAAAGCGCAACGTGTTTTTCTAGGCGTGTAGCGCCAAAGGCTTTCTACCATGCTTGTCGGGTCTGTCGAGAAAACGTGCAACACATTGCCAGGCGCACAATGCCTACCTCCAGGAGTGCAGCGTTGAATGAATTTTCATGGGAAGAGCTACCAGGGGTGCAGTGCCCAACTCCACGCGTGTAGCGCCATCCTAAACATGCAGCGCCTCAAAAAATTGCCCTAATTTTCCTTGAAAAAATCATACTTTTTCTCTTGAAGATTTCCAACTTTTTGAAAGTGAACAAGTGATTTTCTACAGTGTTGAGATGAGTTGATATAGGCTCAAGGATTTTAAATTAATCTCTTACAACCCACTTTCCTAATATTCTTAAGCCTTTTCATTCTTTTCACTAATGTTCCTTTGAACTTTTGCTGCAGGTGACCATAATACTAACTTGGACTCTGCTTTTGCTTTTCTTACCAACTTTTTTGTCATTTTTGGTTTGCAGGTGGCTTAAAAGGATGAAGTTGATCCTCTGTTGCTTCCATTATGCATTTCAACTCAACCTTTACCTCTTCTTACTAAAATTTTCACATTGTTTTCTTCTGCAGGTGATTAGATGATGAACTTGACCTTATTTAATCTTTGGGGCTTGATATGTTTGCTTTTGACAGCCTTGAGACTAAAACACAATGCAACACTTTCACAACACTCCTTTGACATGCATTATGGAATTCAATATAATGACTTCTACCTTCTTTGGCCACTTCTGATTTGCAGTTTCCATAAAAACATTGGGTTTACCTTCCTCCTCTTTGGTGGTAACTTGCTGGAGACATGAATTTTTCCTTCTTTTAGCCCGAGGGTTTGATCTATTCATCTTGGCACAACAGCAGTCCTGAAAACTTTCCTTTCTTCCACCTTGAAACCTAACCTCATCTTTTGCTCATTTATGCATGGCAAACTCATCTTCACAGTTCTGGGATCTAATCACAGTGGCATCCTTAGAATCTTTTTGCTGTCATCATGGATTTCAAACCATGGTTTCACCTTCATTGAACACTCTCCAAAACCCTAGGTTTCTGGAATGTTTGAGAACAATTATCAGTGTTGTCTTCTATGTTCTCTATAGCCCTTTCAAGTTCATTCATTTCTGTCTAGTTCACCTCACCTTTTTCCCTTTTTCATCTATAATTTCTGAAAAACTTCCTTCATGTTTGGTTTCTTGGTGTACCTCCTTCAGGTCATTGGCATCATTGGATCACTACTTGGTACACTGTTGGACCTTCAAGCTCAAAACCTTAGTTCTCCTTGAAACCAAATTGCTTTCCCTATCCTTGCTATGAATATCTTTACTGAGGAGCAGACTTCTTACCTTACCAAATCTCTGCTGATAGTCATTATAACACTCCCACAGAAATGTCAAAATTCACATTTACCTTCTGCAGAACTTGAACCTGATAAGGTGGTCTTCTTAGGAGATTTTTTGATCTTTCTTGGAAAACCACGTGCTGATTTTCTATTAAATATGAGCCAGCTTCTATTATAGGAAAAGCAATTCTTAAAACACCAATGATGACCCTACAACCTGTGAAACCCTAATGACCTAGTGGGAGGGTCCTTTGACCTTGTATTTGACTGAAAATTGGTTTGGAATCTTCAAGTGTAAAAATAGAGTATTGACAAAGTGATGTATTGAAGATCCAAAATCTAATGTATTTGATTTATCTAAAGAGCCTATAGAGATAGTTTTGAGACCATCAATGCTTGAGGGACCTGGTGAACATGGGAAGGAATAGGCTTATAAGTAGTCCTAGGTGAAAAGTGGAGTCATGGGCGAGGGAAAAAGAGAGTGATGAGGTTATATGCAAGAAAAAGGATGGAAATGGGTAAGATAATCCCATAAGGATTCTTTTAGGAGTGGCAGGGTGACCATGAAATGGAAAAATGGTAGAATAGTGAAAAATTTGGTATAAGGATAATGAAGGCAGTGAGATTTCTAAAAATCACAATATTCGGGGAATTTTGTTTTTAGAAATCTAGAACCAATATTTAGTTATCTACAGATAGTAAAAATTACTGATGACTAACAACATGCATGTCAATTTTGATGACGACCCATTTGAGACAAAGGTTAAAGGTAAGTAAACTATCAGTTGCATTATTAGCGAATTTCCCGAGCGCAATTATAAAGTCAGAGGATGACCATTATGGATTGTGCGGTCAAGGAAGGTTGGAATTCCTATTTAATAGGAATTATTTTTTCTAGGGATTTCCTGAGCAAGGCAGGCTGAAGGTGGGCATGAAATTGGCTATGTATTGGTCCAATTTTTCCTAGATCAGTGTGATACAATTGGTAGAGTGTATGAGGTTCTTGTGAGCACACATGCATTGTGTTGTGATTCCTTGGTTGATTATACAATAAAGATGGAGGGGTTTTGAGAAATTTATTTCCCTAGGAAAATCTTGTGTTGTGCGATTGATTTACTTCTTTCTCTTACTTGCATGTGATTCATCGATCATGATTTATATTCTGAAAATATTATAGAAGGATTCAATATCTTGTTTTAGTAATTTCATGATCGGATTGAATTCATTGGTGTAATTTCTACATGGTATTAGAGCGCTAAGAATCACAATAGTGGAGAAGAAATTGAATTTGTGTTGAAAAATATTCAAATTTGCAGATACTTTCTTTGGAGCTAGAAGTGGATCAAGATATTTTTCAATGGCTTGAGACTCGAATATGCACTCGAGGGAAGTTCAAATTATATTGCATGGAAGGACATGATGGAGGAAAATTTTTAAGACAGTGGGTTGAAGGAATTCATAGATAATGATATTCCCAAGCCCGTAGTAGAATATGCCCAAATTCTTGATGCATGGCAGAAGAAGGTAGCAAAGGCAAGGAGGATATTATTAGAGGGAGTTCGAGATCATATTGTCTCGAGTCTCCATGGAAAGAAAACTCCATATGTTATGTGGAAGGCCTTAACAAATTTGTTTCAAAGCAACAGTGACCACATAAAATTGGCACTCAAGGACAAGCTCTAGAAAATCAAAATGGAAAAAGGTGACACAATCCAAAAATACTTGACCAATTTCGCTCAATATCGAGATGATATTGGAAGTGTTTGGATTACTGTAGCTGATGATGACTTGGTGAGCCTATCACTTCTAGGCCTACCCAAGAGCTGCCATAGTTACCAGGACTCTGTGAATGGGAGGGAGAAGTTACAAGATTGGGAGTGACTATGGTCATATTTGGTACAGGAAGAGCTTTGGCAGAATACCAGGGATGGATCCTCATCCAAGACTGATGATGAGGAAAATTGTGCCTTGGATGGTAAGGAAAATAAGGGGAAGGGGAAGAATTCTGATTCCAAATCTGATACCGACAAAGAAGGAAAGAAGCATGACATGTCAAAGGTGAAATGATTTCACTGTCATGATCATGGACACTATGCCACAAATTTTCCCCAAAAGAAGAATAAGAACAAGAAGGCTCCAGGACCTACAGCAGGTGATGCTTTGGCCTCACAGTTTGAGTTGGAATTCTCTCTCATCGCATGCATGGTGTCAACTATGATGGGATCTATGTGGTACTTGGATAGTGGAGCATATTTCCACAAGACGGGAAACAAATAACTCTTTAGTAGCTTGTAGGAGAAGGATATTCAGATGCACATCGAGATGGGTGATGACGGGAGGTATAGTGCTACTGGGATTGGTACAATTAATTTCCAGAAAAAATTAGGTAAATCTTTCATATTAAAAGATGTCATGCATGTACCATGCTTGAAAAAGAATTTAGTTTTAGTTGTTATGTTGGAGGATCTTGGATATTATGTGGTTTTTAGTGAAGGAAAGGTGTTCATTCATCACAAAGCCACTGGATAGGTAAAGAATATTGGGGTTCATTTGACGAACCTCTACAAAATTGATGTAGATGGATGCGCAACATTGAGCATTAAACCAGGGAAGGTGGTGAGTTGGGATATAGGTGAGTTATGGCACAAGATATTGGGCCATATACACCACAGTTCTTTGAGGATCATGCACCAGACTTCTACAGGTCTTCCAAAGGGTACTCTTGCATAGATAAACACATGCAAGGGATGTACCATGGGGAAGTATACTAAAGCCAATTTTCATGAGAATGAGAACTGAGCAGTGGAAATCCTTGAGATATTTCACTTAGACATGTGTGGACCATTCTCTATAGCTTCCACAACAAAGCACATGTATTGTGTGACTTTTGTTGATGATTTTTCTAGAAAGTGTTGGATATTCTTTCTGCAGAAGAAAGATCAACTGTTCTCCATGTTTTGTGAGTTCCAATAACTGGTAGAGAAAGGTACAGGGAATAAGGTGAAGGCTCTAAGGAGCGACAATGGTGGTGAGTATATCTTTAATGAATTCAAGAACTTCTATGCCGAAGAAGGAATTCAAGAGAATTGATTGCACCTCATAATCCACAACAGAATGGGGTTGTAGAAAGAATGAACATAACAATTGTGGAAGTAGCATGAGCTATGTTACATGATCAGGGCCTACCATTGCATATGTGGGCAGAGGCATGCAACACAATGGTATTTGTGCAGAACTGTAGTCCTCATCAAATACTTGGCAAGAGTACAACAAAAGAGGTTTTTTCAGGTAAGAAACCAGATGTTTCATATTTTAAAAATTTTGGCTCATCTATCTATTGCCATGTGACCAAATATTCTATGAAGAATTTAGAACCAGCAACATAGTTTGGGATATTTTTGGGGTACACTGATACTCCCCACAAATATTGGGTGTATTTTTCGGCTAACAGGATGATAGTTGTTAGGAGAGGTGTTAAATTTGATGAGGATAAAGCCATGCGATTGTCCCTTGAGAGGGAGATTGAATTGCATGCATATGAGGAACTCTTAGTTCCAAAGGATGAACCTCAGGATGTGGATCAACCACAAGCAAAGAATCATGGAGTGGTAGAAACCACTCATGCAGATCCATCCAATAGAAATGATAGGAAGCGCACTAGAGAGCTGACATATTGATGCTAGATGCGACAGAGCATGTAGGTGCACCTACATCACAACGCAGGAAGAGAAGGTACCCAGATAGGTACATTGGATACATGGATCTTATGAGCGAGTGTATTGTGATAGAACCGTCCTCTTTTGAGGAAGCAGTGCAGCAACCAACATGTATTGATGCCATGGTTGAGGATTATGACTCCATTATCAGAAACAGTGCATGGGAAGTGGTCCCAAGACCAGTGGGGAGGTCAGTGGTTGGATCCAGGTGGATCTACAAGGTGAAACAAGCAGCATATGGGAGTGTGGAGAAATACAAGGATAGAATTGTGGCCAGAGGATTCTCACAAGTAGAAGGGATTGACTATGAGGAGACTTTTGCACCGGTTTCAAGGTACTCATCTATTAGATCCATCCTTTCACTCTCAACGCAAATGGGGTGGCAGATACATCATATGGATGCAAAGACAACCTTTCTCAATGGATTTATTGAGGAATAAGTGTACATTGAGGAGCCAGAAGGTTTTGAGACCTTTGACAGGGAGTCACATGTGTGCAGACTCAATATAGCACTGTATGGGCTGAAGGAAGCACCTCATGCTTGGTACATCCAGATTGACATCTATTTCACCGGGTTGGGCTTCACAAAGAGTGAAGCGGATGCAAACCTATATCATATTATGGTTGATGGTAAGATTTTTATTATTTTACTTTACGTTCATGATCTTATACTAACAGGTGATGAGAAGCTCATAACTTCTTGCAAAGAGGATCTTGCAAGAGAGTTTAAGATGAAGGACATGGGGATCTTGCACAATTTCCTTGGCTTGGAAATATGGCAAATAGATGGGGAGATATTTGTATCTCAGGGAAAGTATGCCAAGGATATTCTAAGGAAGTTCCACATGGAGGGAAAAAACCCATGGAGACTCCTCTTACAGGAAAATGGAGGAAGGAGGATGCTACTTCAGGTGAGGTAGTGGACGCTACTATTTACAGACAACTTGTGGGTTCACTTAGGTATTTGGTGAACACATGACCAGACATATGCTACGTAGTTAACCAGCTTATTCAAGCTATGGTTAAGCCTACCAAGCTCTTTTGGAAGGTGGGGAAGCATGTTTTGAGATATCTCAGGGGAACTACAAAGTATGGATCATGGTACAGACATACAAAGGGAGTGAATCTTTAAGGCTTCATCGATGCATATTAGGCAGGTAGTCCATCAAAAAAGAAGAGCACATCAGGGGGCATCTTCAACATAGGATCAACAACAGTTTCTTGGTACAACAAGAAGTAGAGATTAGTTGCACTCATTTTAGCCAAGCCAAAGTACATGGCAGCTAGTCACGTTTCATGCGAGGCCATCTGGATGAGGAAGATACTCGTTGGTTTGTTTGGTCATCATATGGATCTGACAGTGATGCATTGTGATAACCAGAGTTGCATAAAACTCTCAATTAATACAATATTCCATGACAGGTCCAAGCATATTGACATCTGGTACCACCATCTCAGATATTGTGTTCAAAGGCGCATTATGTTGTTGTAGTACATTCCCACGGAGGATTAGGATGCAGATATCTTGACGAATGCGCTTGCGAAGAGAAAATTTGAATACCACAGAGGTAGGATCAGGGTAGTTGATAATCCATTTATTGTTGAGAGGCAGTATTGAAATTCAACAAGAAAATGCACCACATATTAGTGTGGGATTCCAAGTCACACAAGAGTGAGGAATTCAAGTGACACATTAGTGCTAATGTGGGCATCCAATTTTTAAATAAATTGGAAAATAAATTGTAATCGTATCTCATAACAACTTGTAATACTTAACTAATCGTGATAGACTTAGTTAGCTCAATAATTTCGAGTTGAGGGTCAAAGAGTAGGCATGTAGAGTGCTTCTATTATTTACAAGGTCTAGTTGCAGTTGTAGCACTAGTGTCGTGTGAGTGCAATCAATTAACTCCAATTAATTGAGTTAAAATCACTTAACTAGTTCTAATTGATTGACGAGTTAGTGGAAGATCAAGTGAATTAAAATATATTTAATTCACAAGTATTGATCTACCAAGTAATTGATGATTCACTATTAATAGTTGAATGCATGTCAATTTTGATGACGACCAAGTTGAGACAAAGGTTAAAGGTAAGTAAACTATCAATTGTATTATTAGCGAATTTCCCAAGTGCAATTATAAATCCACAGGATGCCCATGATTGATTTTACATTCAAGGAAAGTTGGAATTCCTATTTAATAGGAATTATTTTTCCTAGGGATTTTGTGAGCAAGGCAGGCTGAAGGTGGGCAAGAAATTGGCTATGTATTAGTCCAATTTTGCCTAGATTAGTGTGAGACAATTGGTAGAGTGTATGACATTCTTGTGAGTACACACGCATTGTATTGTTTCATGATTCCTTGGTTGATTATACAATAAAGATGGAGGGGTTTTGAGTAGTTTCTTTCCTCAGGAAAATATCGTGTTGTGTGATTTGATTTAATTCTTTCTCTTACTTGCATGTGATTGAGAAATTGTGATTTATATTTCACAAATATTGTAGAAGGATTCAGTATCTTTTTTTAGTTCATTGCATGATCGGATTGAATCCATTGGTGTAATTTCTACATTTTTAGGAGTTGCAAGTGAAAAAAACACTAGAGAAGTGTTGCATGCATAACATTCCAAAGGTACCAAATCAGGATAGACTGAATTCCTTTCTTGTTGAGAGGGAATGTTGAGATTTTCAACAAGAAAGAGTGAAATTGGCAACTAGAAAGGACAAAAAATGCACACACACTAGTGTGGAATTTCAGTCACACATTGATGAGAAATTCAGTTACACATTGGTGCGAAATGTGTGTCTAATTTATTTTTCCCTTAAATAAATTGGACAATAAATTGTAATTTCATCTCATAACAACTTGTATCAATTAACTAAGTTAGCTCAAGAATTTTGAGTTGAGGGTCTAAGATGAGGCATGTAGTGTGATTCTAATATTTTGGGGGTCCAGTTGCAGTTGTAGCACTAGTGTGGTGTGAGTGTAATTAGTTAACTCAAATTAATTGAGTTAAAATCAATTTAACTAGTTCTAACTAAGTGATGAATTAGTGAGAGGTCCAGTGAATTAAATTATATTTAATTCACAAGTAGTGATCAATCAGATAACTGCTGATTTTCTATTAATAGCTACGTGCATGTAAATTCTGATGAAGACCCAATTGAGATAGAGGTTAAAGGGAACATAATTATTAGTTGTATTATTATAAAATCACCTGGGTGCAATTATAAAGTCATGAGAAGACCGTGATGGATTTATCAATCAAGGAAGGCTGATTTTCCTATTTAATAGGGGTCTCATTCATTAGGAATTGCGTGAGCAAAGCTGGGATTAGCATAGGCTGAGAATTGGCTAAGTTTTTTTCAAATTTTCCTGAGCATTGCAAGCTAGTTTTGAGTAGGATCAAAGTGAGACAGTCAAGAGAGTGCAAGATTTTCTCGGTGTGAGAAAGAATTGTATTGTTTCATGATTCCTTGAATTTATACAAAATATGATAGTAGGGTTTTGAGTAGCTTCTTTCCCCAGAAACATCTTTTGTTTTGTGATTGATTTACTTCTTTCTCTTACATGCATGTGATTGATCGATCGTGTTTTGTATTCCGCAAATATTTTAGAAGGATTCAATATCTTGTTTTAGTACATCACAAGATCGGATTGAATCCATTGGTATAAAATTTCTATATAATTTCTACAGAGACCTAGTTCCATATGCCCCATTAATTCCATCCTCCTGTCCATAACTGATCTGAAGTGGCATGTGTTGTTGCAAATATTACAAACTCTAAAGGATTGTTGCATTTACTTATGCTAATTTTTCTTGTGCCTATATGATTATGTCATTGTCCACCTTACAACTCATTATCTCTTCCTTAAAAATTCTTAGTGTATCTGCTAAATAAAATGAGTGCCCAACACCATGATTCTCATCAGATTCATAAGGACACTACCTTCATGCTTCACCGTGTATCCTACCAAAACTAGTCAAGGGATTCCTAGGCATTTTGGAATTTTCCTTGAGACCACCTCCGCCTTGGATTCTGAAATCCATTCGGAAATTCCAAAGTTCAAAACCGAGATCAAAATTCCAACACACCATGGTATCCAGAAAAATTCAAGGAAATGATGAAAACCATTGTCAAAACCTGGCAAAACCATGCCACCAACAACAAGAGAACCAAATATCGACATGAATAATCCATGCATGTACAAAGAAGCTAGGAAATTACAAATGAAATATGTTACTTGCAAGTATTCCTTCTAAAGCTGCTAGATTCTCATTTTCCTTGCTTGATATTTTATTTATTTTCCTTTCCTTGTCCTTCCTTTTCTTTCTTTCCTCTTTCTTGGCTGAATGATGAAATGCTCCAAGAAAACTCTAAGTATCCAAGAGTGTGAGAGAGAGATAAAAAATGAGATAGATCCAAAATTGAATTGACAAAAGGTACCCACTGATCCTTGGAAGCCTTGTTATCAATGAGGTTTTTATTCTCTTAATTTTCCATTATTTTCCTCTATTTTCCTCCTCACATGCAACCTGTGACCTTTTACCTTCCTTTTCTCCTATTTTCCTTTATTTTCCTAAATAAATGTGTCAAAAATACTTTTAGCCTCTTTAATACTTTAGACATTTCCTTTACCAATTTTCATTAGCCATAAAAACATATCCAGTGATGCCCACTAGGATATCTTTGCCCAACATTCAACTTGGAATAAGTGTCCCTTAACCGTGGTCTTATTTTTCCATTATTAACTTTTATTACTTGAATCTTTTTCCCGGGTTTGTTACACAACACCGACATCAAAGGCATCTTACAAGATGAGCACACCTGAGTTGGTAGAATTAGATTTGCAGCTGAAAGAGATGCTTGATAAGGGATACATTAGGCCAAGTGTATCACCTTGGGGCACATCGGTATTGTTCATGAAGAAGAAGGATTCCAGTCTAAAATTATGCATTGATTATAGGCAGTTGAAAAAAGTGACCATCAAGAACATGTACCCATTATCGTGGATTGATGATTTGTTTGATCAAATGAAGGGAAAAACAATGTTCTCTAAGATCAAATTGAGATCATGATATCGTTAGGAACACATCAAAGAGGATGACATCTACAAGAATGCACTCAAGACTAGGTATGGGCATTGTGAGTTTGTTGTAGTTCCATTTGGGTTGACTAATGCTCAATTATATTTATGTGTTTTATGAATAGTGTGTTGCGTCCTTACTTGGAAAAGTTTGTGATTGTATTCATTGATGTCAAATTAGTATATTCTAAGAATGAATAAGAACATGTCGAGAATTTGGCAGCAACGTTGAGATTGTTGAGAGAGCATCAGTTGTATGTTAAAATAAGAAAACATAGTTTCTTTCAGATTGAGGTACCTTTATTGGGACATGTTTTCTCCAAGGATGGAATAGTGGTGGATCCAGAAAAGGTAAGGGCCATCATGGAGTGGGCAGCTCCTAGGAATGTAGAGGAGGTGAGATCTTTCATGGGATTGGAATGCTATTATAGGAGGTTCATCGGACACTTCTCACATATTTCTTATCCTATTACATCATTGTAGAGGAAAGGTAATAAGTTTCAATGGATAGAGGAGTGTGAGGCTAGTTTTCAACAACTTAAGAATTTGTTAACATATGCTCCAGTGGTAAAGATCACAAATCCAGACAAAGATTTTGTGGTATGTAAATATTCTTTCAAAAGGGGGCTTGGTGGAGTGGGCCTTATGCATGATGGATAGGTGGTATGTTACGAGTCATGGAAACTAAATGAGAACGAACCAAACTACCTAACACATGATCTTGAACTGGTAGTGATCATACATGCATTGAAGATGTGGAGGCACTATATTCTTGGCAGGAGGTTTGTACTGATGAATGATCACAGTGGGTTGAGGTACTTGTTTGACCAGCCAAATCTGAATGCCAGGAAATATATATGGTTTTCTACGATCAATGAGTTTGATTTTGAGATAAAATACATCAAAGGTAAAGAAACCAGGGTCATATATGCTCTTAGCATGCGGATACAGCTAAATCACATTGCATCTATGAGCTCTTATGGGAAATATTTACATGATAGGATATTGAAGGTAGGATGAAAGGATGACATGTATATGGATCTTATGCACATATTACAGCAGGGTACAAGTACAGGTACAAGTGTAGGTGTACATGATGTAGACTATTGCCTTACAACAAACATTGGATAGGTTAGATTCAGAGATATGATATATGTGTCAGGCAGTAGTGAGCTCAAGAATGTGATATTGAGGGAGTTTCATGTGAAATCATATTCAGGTCACCTAGGCTATCAGAGGACGTTGATTGTAGAAAATATATTATATTATGGATCGAATTTGAGGAGGGATGTAGAAAATTTCATGGCTAGGTATTGGGACTATGAGTAGGTAAAGGAGAGGTGTAAGAATCTGGGTGGTCTACTAAAACCTATCGTGATTCTAGAATGGAAATGGGAGGTCATTTCCATGGAATTTATCACAGGATTATCAATGATAGTGAGACATCATGATTCCATCATGGTTGTTGTGTATATGTTGATAAAGGCTGCATACTTCATTCTAGTGAAGACTACCTACTTAGCTAGTGATGTAGCATAGGTGTTCATTCGAGATGTGGTTAGAATATATGGTTTTCTAAAGAATATTGTGTCATATGTGGATGAAAATTTCACTTCCAAGTTTTGGAAGGAATTATTTGCATGTTTGGGCACTGAGTTGGCCTTCATCACAATTTATCATCCGTAGACAGATGTACATAGTGAGAGGTTCAACAAGATATTGGAGGACATGTTGAGGATGTATGCGATGCATCAGCAGTGGAAATGGGAAGAGTATCCACCATTGGTTTAGTTTTCATACAACAATGGGTACTAAGATTAATTGGGTATGAGTCCCTTCGAGGCTTTGTATGGGAAGAGTTGCAATACTCCATTCAGTTGAAGTGATCAAGTTAACAAGGTGTTGATTGGACCGTACATATTGGAAGAAATGGAACATGAAATTCATATTATCAAGAGGAATATAAAGGCAACACAAGACATAAAAAATATTTATGCAAACAAACACCGGGTATTTAAGGAGTTTCATGTTGGGTGTTAGTGTCAGTCTATTCATACTGCCATCAGTGATCAAAAATGCTCTTTTGCATTTGCATATTAGGTGTCTCATACCGAATAAATTTCACCATTCTGCTAGGTCATGGATTCATTGATGGTAGTAATTTTTTATAATTTTTCCCTCATAAGATACTTGCTGATTTTCCTTTATATGGTCTTTAGTCGTTAGTCACTTTCATTCTCAAAATCATATCAGTAGGTCATAGGATGGGTCTCATTAGTTTCTAGGGTCTCACCATGGTCAAATTAATGAGTCAAATGTCAATAAATATCAGCAAGGTCATGAGGAAATCAATAAACTCAAAGTCACATCACCTGGAAAATCAGAGAGATATTTTTATTCATTTTGATGTAATTTTCACCTCAAAACTATGTTTTGAAATGAAAACATGATATTTTGCCTTTACTATCATTCATTATGTAATTTTATATCATCATATGTAATAAGTCACAATTTAGAAGCTGTTATCTCCACAAAGTGATGTCTCTGCCTTCAGAAGCGTTTTCCATAGCATGTTCAGCACCAAATCATCCTCCAAGAAGATCCATTAGAAAGAGCCCAGAAAGAGCTTTCCAACAGTATACTACACTCTCAAAACTGACTTCTGGATTGAAATTTATGCTTAAGTGAAGTAAAAGTCCCTATATCCTCATATGCCCCCTATTTCCCATATTCCCCTTTAATTTTATGTTTAACGTTTTAATATTTCCCTTAAAAAATCCCTCTTCCCATTTCCGATTATAAAATCGCATTATAAATTATTTTTAATAAATATGCGATTTATGTATCAACCACTTCCCCTCCATGCCATAGAACTTTATAATAAAAAGTTTATTATTATAAAGTCCCCGCCATTATAAACCACTTCCCCTCCATTTCCCGTTGAAACCTTATGATAAACATTTCAAGGTTCATATATATATATATATATATATATATATATACCCCCCGCCGTTACCAACCACTTCCCCACCATACGTTATGATAAAACTTTATTATAAAGTTTTATATCTTATAAACCCCTCGCTTCCCATCGCAATCACGAACCTTTTCGCATCGCAACGTTTATTTGTGCCCTCCGATCACCCCAATCGCAACAAACTCAGATGTGATTGATCGCAACATTCTCCGATTGGCCAAGCGCACAAAACTCCAATCCGATTAATCGCAGCCTTTCCTCTGATATCCCAATCGCAACATCCCCCGATTGAAACCTCTGATTGATCTGGCACCATCAATCTGCCCTGCCGATCGGACGACCCACATCCAATCGCGCCATCGCAAGTCCCCCTCTGATTGAAACCCGCCGATTGATAATCCCTGATCACTCCTCAACCGTTGATCTGTCCCCGCCGATCCGACGGCTCAAAATCAATCGGACCATCGGCATCGGCATTTCCCATATGTGTTGCACTCCGCTCCGAATTCCAATTACGATTGACCCCCGCGCCCACCATACAGTACTTCCGCCCATTTATAATATAAAGGGCCATTCCCTTTTTTAAATCCAAATCTTGTTTTATGTTCATTGTTACAAAGGCCTTTCTCCCCATTGCATCGCAATATTTCTAATGTGTTACTCCTAGCTCCCGAGCCTGATTCCGATTGTGATGGTGCCATATTACAATGTGTTTATTATATCTCTCCGCCCTGTCTGTTGCGATTGTGATTTTTATATGATTTTCGCCTCCTTCCCTTCCCTTTTTCCCATTTAAAATTAAATTTTCCCTTCACCAAAGCATAATTTCATTTCATTTTTCCAAAATATTTTATAAAGGTCAGTTCTCTTCAAAAGAAATAGTGGAAAGCAAAGTGATAGTCAAAGGGCCGAAAGCTTATTCAAAACAAATATTGTTACATCAATAGCAAAATAGGAAATCCACTCATCGGATTACCTATTTTCTTTCATACAGCATAACAGCAAAATCTCCAAGTAGTCAAATGCAATGTTGTCCCTTATTTTTAGGGGCAGATTGTTGTATTTCTTTCTATGATTTTCTTTCAGTTCTTCAGCTGTTATAACATCTCCTCTTTTCATGGATCTATGTTCCCACATTTATTTGTAAAGTCTGAATCAGAAAATCTGAAGTCTGTAATTCAGAAGTAGGGGAAAGGTGTGGAAGAACTTTTGCGCCCATTGTACAGTTTGACAGGGATTTAATAAGAGATGCAGCTCTGATTTGTGGGATCCATGTGGTATGAGATTTAGCATTTGTTTTTTCTCCTTTGTTTCATATGTGAATTGTTATGTGTTCCATTCATCCATAAAAATTTCCTTTGAATGCTTTCAAGATAGAAAGGTAGAATCCAATTTATATGCTCTGCCTTGGGAAATTGTTCATGCTCTGTGTTGTTTCTTTCTGTTTGAAAAGGATCCATTTGCTGTGCCCTTTTCAGCTCCTCACTAGTCTTTCCATCCCATCCTCATTAAATTTTAATTGCTAAGTTTCCTGCCTATCTTGCCCCATGAAATACCCTGTGTCCTGATTAAATTCCTGGTTTCAAACTATCCATTTTTGTCCCACACATCCCTGAAATTCATTTAATTTTATTAAACCTCTTCCCATCATTTTATCTAGCCTGATATCAGTCCATTTATTATGCTCCATTGAATATTCTTTCACGGAGAGAGCCCTCTCCTGTCCTTGTAGGGCTAGCTACAAGGCTGAGTGTGGTTTAGTTTGTTACCTTGATTTGCGTTTTCATCATGGGGTCCAATTCAGGTGCTAAAGTCTCTGGCGACCATACTGGGGAGCTCAAGATTGTTTGTTTGTTAGTGTTATTTTTTTTATAAACTACAGACGGAGCCTGAATTTATGCCAGGTAGCCTTCAAATTTCACATTGCTTTGCAGGTGCATAAGTAGATAAATGCTGCTTCAGTCAATCTCTGGTCTAGTTTTGTAAACATAACATCTGACTTACAAGATTTTCCCTAGTACATCAATAATTCTAGACTTTTGAACGATGATGTTCATATTTTGCTAAGCTACTAATAAAATTTTTGTAAAATAAAAATTCGACCACACTGGCTTCAAGAAGATACACTAGGGCTAATCTAGATCCAAATCCTCCCCCTGTGTTTGAAAATCTGAACCTTATTTCAAGGATTGTCAGAAAACAAGAAGGATCATTAAGCCCCAGACCCGTCTGCAGATTCTATACTTGGCCCAGTGAATGGTTTGTTGTAGAAGATCTTTCCTTTAACGAGAATTTTGAGCTTTCTTTATTTAGGAACAAGTCCGAAAATGACATTGATGATACAGTTTTAGATCCTGACTTCCTTGTAGATATTGAAGTCCAAAGAGAAAATTCCTCCATTGACGATTACATTTTGAATTATCCTCAGTCCATCACTGTAACTAATATCCCTAAGCCTTCAGAATCATCACAAACAACATTTCCCCCTCCCAATTCATCATCATTCCCATCAGTCAATTCCCAATTGTCATCTCCTCCATCAACACCTCCCTCAAATCCTACAAATCCTGTTGTAAATCCACCCAGAGTTATGGTTGCTAGGTATGCACCCCTGGTTTTACCCCAGGTCCTCAACGATATGCCAGCTGACTATCAAAGTAAAATTCCTATTTTTGATGCCACTCAGAGCATCACGACCCAACAGCACGTTGATAAAATGAATGAATTTTTTGATTTGCATGAGGTAGAAGAAAAGAATGTAACAACAAGGTTGTTTGTTCAAAGCTTCGAAGGCGAAGTCAGAAAGTGGTTTAGAGCCTTACCACCAGGCTCAATTCGCACTTTGCAGGAGTTGCACACTCAGTTCTTGGACCAGTGGGAGGTAAAAAAGAACCCACTCCAAATTATGTCTGAGTATGAGAACATTAAAAGAAACGTGGGTGAAACCGTGCAGGATTATTGTTTAAGATTCAATGTTGTATATAATGCTATTTTAGCTAATTTGAAGCCTCCTGTGGGATTATCATTGTTGAAATTTCCTTATGGTTTTGATGCCGTGATCAGGAGATCCAGTCTCTTGTAGAAAAATGCTAAAAAATGAAGTTTCTCATAATTGGTCCAAACTAGAACGATTGGAAAGAGCTCGGAAAAAAGATCCTGTAGACGTGAATGGCACTGAAAACCAACGTCGTATGAGAAAGTTATTCAGCTTTGAAGTTTGCCAATTTCAATTAAAAAATGGCTAATTTGACTTTACAAAAAAATTTATTAAAAAAAGAATATTCCACAGAATATTCTGGGAATATTTCGTGGAATATTCCACATAATATTCTACGAAATATTCCGCAGGCAGCCAATCAAAGGGCGCCACGTGGCTAGCCTGGAGGCTGCCACGTGGCCCCAAGTTCAAACGAAATTTCATTGCGTTTTAAAATGTTATTGCACGCAGCAAGATTTGAAACCGGGTGGGCGCGTTCAAAGCCGAGCGGCCTAACCGTTGAGCCAAACGTGCTTGTTATTAAAACATCAGCACGAAAATTTACTTAAAGTTTAAGTTTTATTTGGACGTGGTCACATTACATGCCGGAAAGTGCGGAAAACTTCAGTTTTTTTCAACCGATTTTCGAACAGTCACGGTCACGTGGCCCTAATTCTTAGCACCACAACTTGGCATAGTTTATGGCAGAGTCCGCCTATTTCGGTGTCGACCCCTAATTTTTCAGACTTATCTGGAGTTGCTCCACATTTAGTGGAGTTTTTCAAGGTGACACTAGGCAAACTTCAGTTAGTCATAACTTTGGCTAGGAAAGGCCTTTTGAAGCAATTTTTTTTTTGATTTTGGGGTATTGAAGCATTCTAGAGCTGTTGGGATAGGTTGTAGAGCCATCAGGGCACTCTATCAGCGATTTTATCAGCGAATTTTCTTGTGGAGCTGTTGGGGTTCCCATGTTTTGGAAAGGTTGGAAATACCAAAAGATGAGACAACATCAGAACCACTTTCAGAACTCAGGATCTAGCCCTCCTGGGTCCAAAGAGGGATCTCTCTATATGAGTAAAGGTTTTATTTCTATGAGGCTCAAATGCTATGGTTTTAGGCTAGTTATAGGTGCAAGGTTTGTTTGTTTGATTTGTTCGTTTTGGTTGCTGGTTATCAGGAAAGAAGGGTTCAGTGTAAGACCAGGATGAGAAAAGAGGGATAAGGCAGAGGTGAAGTATTCCAGGAAATATTCAGGACCATTGGGCAATGGAGTCAGGAAAGGAATTTCTTGCTAATCAATAGGCAGGCTTTCAATTGGGCTAGTCATCTGAAACATAGGATCTTCAACATGATTATGTGTTATGGAAAAGTAGAAGGATAGGAGATAACACAGTTTTAGAGCACAAGGTTACAGATCAGCTGGTCGCACAAGGATCCTAGTGGACAGGGCTAACTCTAATCCCCAGTGTTCCCAAATCTTCCAACAAAATCTATAACAAGAAGCGTCTAAGAACTGAATTCATTTAATTCATACATTAGAGAGGAGGCAATAACATCCACTACACTGGTTAAACCAACTGAAATCATTTCTTAGATAATACATTTAGAAGAGGAACATAAATGGCAAGGAGAGCAGAAACATAGGGTACCTAACAAGGGTAAATCCTATGCCAATATTCTGATGCAAGCCAGTAGAAACGAAATGAAATTAATGTAAACACAAAGATAGGAAAACATCACCACTACTTCAGATCAGGATCCAAAGAAATGTGGTTGTCATATTAAATAGCAATACCAGTCAAGTAAAACATGCCAATGGATGAATACTTAGTCTGAAAACATCTCCTTCAACCTATCTTACATCTTTACATAGAGACTGTGTCTCAAAAGAAACTACTTGCAGTTCTCTGATAACTGATCAACAACCTATACAATGAGTTTCTTCATGAATTTATAGCTGAAGGTAAGCAGAGGAGGTAGGCGAAGAACTAAATGCAGTATTAAAATTATGAAAAGAAAGAGGGCTGAAACCCATTCTGTTTTAAATCCTGTGCATTCAATTCCTGGTGTTCTTTGGGTGCATGAATGATCTTCTTCAGTCTTCATAATACTCTGGTATAACTCTGATGTACTCTGATTGCAGTACTTTGTGGTGTTATTGGTGAACAAACAAAAGATAAATAAATATGCCATACTGATGAAGTAAATGCTCTGATTATACTAGGGTTGTTTCAGGGTAGAAAATCTCTCCAGAACACAGCATGGATTGAACACTGCATGGGCGCTTTGTCCTTCATGGAGGGAAAACATTTTACTGCTACATAAACCCCTGTTATGCATTGATTTCTGCGTGTTGTACCTTTTGCATGATCTATGGGATCATTGATCCGGTGTCTTGCCTCTAAACTGTTGTATTAAAGCTCAAAACCTTCAATTCTGAATGCTGAAATCCTTGATCATAAGCTGGTCTTTCTCCACGGCTTCATAAATGTCTTGATTTTAAAAATATGGGCTTTAATGGCACCGGATAGATTTCTTGCGAAGATTAAACTATCCTTGGGTAATATTCATGACGCTGCAACCATTTTCGGGCATTTCTATTGTGGTACCAGCTCCAAGATTTAATCCTGTCTGCGCAGCACGCCATTGAAGTAGTACATATTGAACCACGGCGTTTTCTCGCCTCTGATAGCCCTGCAAAAACACGAAACTAGTTATGAAATCCATGAATGGGGAAAATGATGTGGATGATAGTGGGAATGCGGAGAAACGGCGGAAAATGCCGTGGAATGGTGGAGAACAGAGATGGCGCAGGTTGGCAGAATGCGGAGGAGGTTTAAATGAAAACCTTAATAAACCCGACCTATGAACAAATATATGAAACAAGAGGGCGAATGTACGGTGAGACACATGGAGGTGACGTGGCGGGACCAAGTGGTGATGGAAGAGTCAACAACGGGAAGACGATTTTGGACCGTCGGATCTGAGAGGAGATCGACGGTGGGAAACACGGCAGAGGGCAGTGAACGGTGCGCTAGGGGTATGGTGATCATGGATTAAAACCCGTGCAACTCCATCGAGCGATGACCGTTGGATGGGCAAAGGAAGATCTGACAGCTCATATGAATATTGCTGCGCATCTCGGACCAAAAGATAACGCGCGATGGGAGGGCGGTTTTTCCGCCATACAGAAGACAGGTGTCGAGCGCTGTATGGAATCGCTGGGCAATGGGAAAATACTGCCCGACCCCCATTAGCGGTGCGATGAAAACCGGGCTGTTTTATGGCATGGTGCGCGGCGGGGACCACAGTGGCGGACACACTCCAAACCGTTGATCTGGCGGAGAATGGACGACGATGGCGCGATCGGTGGTTTGAACGGGTTGGGCCATGGGTACTGCGGAGCTTGCGATAGCCATTCGATCAATACGAATCAATGGTTCAACCTTTGCCTGATACATCTCTGCGTTAAGCGCTCCTGCGGGCTTGCGGGTGGTTCTAGCGCCCAGGTCACATGAGGGGAAATGGTTTAGGGGCTGGCGTTAAAGGGGCTCAGGCCTATTATAAGGTCGGAAAGTGGGTTTCTTACCCCATTTTAATGCATTTCAAGGCCTAAGGAGGGTAACGATAGGGGAAAGGTGGGGATTTAGGCACAATCGAAGGGAGTAGGGATGTTTTAGAGGGGATTTATGGGATGGAAAGGGGAATTAGGGGGAAGAAATGGGACTTCGAGGAAAGGAACAAAGGGGTGAAAATGAAGAAATTTGCAAGGGTACAAAGGGCAGAATAAAGCCTTTAGGAGCTGTATTTTTGGTCAGCAAGGCATATTGATTCAGAACAGCAGAAGGAAATCAGTCACAAGGCAGGGAACTTGAA